>VXBL01007716.1:632695-650864 GCA_013400195.1 Aramus guarauna
CAGAGGCGCGGCGGCCCCGGGGGCGCGGCGGGGCGCCCTCCCGTGGCGCGACGCCCGCGGGGCGAGGTGCGGCGGGGGCGACCGGCACACGAGGGCGCTCGCCGCAGGGCTGAGCCCTGGCTCCGGCCGGCATCGCCAGGCACCGCTCCTGCCCTGGGCTTCTCCTCCGGACCCGCCGAACATTTTTGGTTTTGGGGTTTTTTTTGGGTTTTTTGTTTGTTGGTTGGTTGGTTGGTTTTGTTGTTGTTGTTGTTTTTCTAACGACGATTTGAGTATTATTTTTAAAGAGGAGTGAAATAATAGTTTGTCTCGTGCAGACCAAAGGCTAAACCAACTGATAAAATTCAGCTGCTATCTGGGATAAATGCAGCTGAAACTGCCAAAACAAGCCTGACCTCCCTTCCTGCGGGTGCGCACCGAAGGGTTTCACCAGGAACTCAGCACTCAGCAAAGCAGGGCTGGCACGGAGGGGAAAAGGAGGGGATGTGCAATGAGGAAACGGTACTTCAACAACTAGCTCATCTTTTACTGCTTCAGTGCATGCTTTAAAATATTAATTTAATCATTGAGGTTAACAGTTTATTGGTGGCAGCGAGAACTTGAAGAGGGAACACTAGAGAAGTTTTTTATTCTTTTTTTTTTTCTGCTATACCTTTGGTGAAACTGCAGGTTTGTACCAGCCCTCCCCTGTGGCTCCCTCCCCTAGGCAATATCACAGACTGAGTGCTCCCTCGTGGAAGTAAGGCATTGGGCCCTTGTTGAGAAGGATCAATTAGTACCCTGTAACCACTGACCCCTCACCAAAACACCAGAGACCAGTTGGAGGTCATTGAGAGTCCACTGAGCAGAAATGGCCAGTGTGAATGGATGAACTGGCTGAAAACACAGAAATCACAAGAAACCTTTCCTTGTAGGACTTCGTAGGATGACTTTTGCATGAAGGTGCCTGAAATAGAGCAAGAGACACAGCAAAGGGACATAAGGGACTTCAAGGCATCTAAGGGATCTGGACATCTGCAGGGTTTGGCAGCAGCTGGGATGCAACAGAGTCTGTCGGGGCACCAAGGTATTGCCCAAAGGAAATGAAGAGGCAAGCAGGTATCTCAATACCTTTGTGGCTCTAGGCCTTAACTTTGCAAGTAAGGACTCCAATAATAACTCTGTCATGGAAGAGGCTCATATCCATGTGTGACAAGCCTATGTACCTAGCATAACTTGCTTTTTTTTGATTGTCCCGTCTGTCTGTTCTCTGCCAGTTCCCAAGCACTAGGTTTGCATCTCCTTTCCTCCCAAAGCACCCAGGCTCAGTGTCTGGAGCTGATAGTGCACATGCATATAACTGGCCATGGGTAGGTGAAAGTACCTCTGTTCTCTGTGCATGTTAGACCTTTGGGTGCATAAGATGGTCAGAAAATCCAGGCAAAGAAAATGTAATAGTGGTTTGGAGAAAAAGGATTTCCCACTGTAAAACCAGACTTTTTTCACAAGGAATTCAGGGTTGCCTCTCCCAGAGATGAATGCATAAACTGTGAACATTCTTTCACTTTCCTATTGCCACATCAAAGAGGCAGCGGAAATGAATTCCCAGTCTAGTTCAAGTTAAATTAAAATATATTCCAGTAAGGTGTCTCTGTGTATATTTTTTATTTTTAAGTTGCAGTGTTCCCACTGTTGCTGGAAAGACACATCACTTGTAAATAAACAGATTCCCAGCCTTGCTCCATTGCTTTCTATGGACACAACTGCCAGGGGTTGCATTTCTGTCAGAAACACTCCTCTTCTTACACTCTGTGGTTGTTTCCAAAGAAATCTATTACTCATAGCATGTTGATCTTAGAAAGATTCTTCACATTTTCTGGTAAACACAGCACATCATTCTTGTATGATCCTGAAATTAATGTTTTCAAATTATCTGGGAGATAAGCCAAGCTGTCATTGTTAGGTGCTGTCACAATGACAATCTATAATGTCAAAACACTGCCAATCTCTCATCATGTAAATAGGGAAACTATGTAATGGTATTGATGTAACGATATTTGCTTAGTAGACCACCACCTACCTTGATAGTTCCTGACGAGATGCTTGAAAAATGCCTTTCAATGTTGGTTTTTCATGATGTGGGATATGCCAGGAGGGTTTATACGTAGGGCTGAACCAACAGAGTGATCAGTGGTCCTCAGTGCCACATCCAGAACAAGGCTCAGGGAACAATTCTATGTGGCAGCAGGCTGTATTGGTTAATCTGGAAGCCATATATTTATCCAGGATATTGAGGTTTAGTGAGGTCATGGTCAGTCACCATCACGCATGCTGAAGGGAAGAAATGGGATGCTGAAGGGCCAAAAGTCGGGAGCAGAGAGCTGTTGGTTGCTGGTGATGGGCTTTCTGTGCACAAAGTCTATCATACACCAAGAGGGATGGTCAGGCTGGAAAGTGAGGAGAGGCAGGACTCACTTCATACCTGGAGGTTCAACCAAGGTTCAAGCAGTCAGCACCTCTGGGCTTAGCAACGGCTCTGAAGTTGACCCCATCACATTGTCCTAGTCTGAGATACTCAAGATCAGAGCAAGCAGTTGGAATATGATGACCTCCAGCTCCTTGACAACCCAAAATGTACTATATAATTCTGTGAATAGAAAGGAAAGGAGATGCAAGGCCTTCCTCAATTGGACATGGTGCTGAGGCAAGAGCTCTGACTGCACATACTTTCTACTTCACATTTGACAGCATCAGAAAACTCCCATAAATGGTCTGGCAGATGAAACTAAAGTAAGGAAGGGAAAAATAACTCCCACCCTTCAGGAGGGACTCTGCTCATTGATCTTCTATGCCATTTGTGACTAAAGCACCTTGTGATGAGAAGCAATGACAGATGATGGCTGCACATTGAGTCAGCAGGCAGAGATGGCTTTGCAAAGGTTTGCAGTGCAAAGAGAGATGAAACCAGAGAGAACAGCGACAAAACTAAATAAACTGCACTGAGACATCATTTGCAAAAGAAGAAATAACACTGAAACAGGCCTTGGGCAAGGTGCAGCTGTCACCGTGTTCACAAGGGACTGGAAACAGACCCATTGGAGAGCACCAAGGGACTTGGGGTTTAGGCTACCTGTTTTATAAAAAATCCTATGCGTGTTAAACCTCTGTGTTTGTAAAACCGAGCACTGTTAAGAATGCTGAGAGGGTGCTGCAGTTGGAGGGAACATCTTAGTTGTACACATAAAATTGACTTCCAGGGTGGGTAGAGAAATCCTCTAGGGCAAGATAAGCAGGTGTGTCATGGCCTATTCACACCCCATCTTCAAACTGATCAAATGCCTTAATACCTTCTCCAGAACCTCAGTCCTTTGAGTGCTACAAGTCCTTTACTTTCCAGCTTTAAGTTATTCCTGCTTAGTTGAAACCCATGTGGTTTTGTGCCAATTTTTCCCTTTATCCTAAAAAACATTTTCTCCTTTCATGGGGCTTACCTCATGCATTTATATATGTGTCTCCCCTCTCAGACTTTCTCTTGGTGGGCTAAGTAAGCGCCTTAAGTGTTCCCACAGAAGTGTTCTCTATTCCCTAATCACCCTCCTTGCCTTCCTTTGCATTCCTTATTTTGAGTTCATCTTTCTGACCCAGGAAAGGTAAAAAATGTAGAAAGGCTTTTTCATTAAAGTCCTACAAATGCCTTGTTCAATAGCATTAATACTTTACTGTCTTGACTTGGAATACGTGCCCAGCTACAATCTAGAGGGGCATTTGGTATTTTCACATCTCCATCACAATCTCAAGGCGCAGTCAGCCCACAAAAATCTACCAGTGTGGTCACTGCAGCTGCTCACATGCCCTTTGTCTTGATGCATAAACTTTATGCAGATCTGAGTATTTTCAGGAATTCAGTTTTATACTGGATGCAGCTCAGCATGTCTCTAAAGTTTGTAGAGAACAGGTGAATTTGGATCATTTTCCACCTTGAGAGAGACAAAAATAAATAGAGTCGTGATGCCTGGCAAGGGTTATGATACAAATTCCAGACCCCTCTGAAAAGCTGTCTCTGTCAAAAACTCTGTGAGTAGCATTTCTTCCCCTCACAGAAGTACCTGACCAGGCCACCAGACCCTTCAAACAGCAAATTTTAACATCCCGTATCACAGCTTTGGTGCATCACCCCAGAAAACCTGGTGAGGTAGATTCTATGTCAGGATGCACCCATTCACTGTGGGGTTTTTAAGGGCAAATGGTGGAGATACCAAGTACAGACTAACTGAAAATTACTCGGGGCTTCAGTACCCACCACTACTGAAAGGTGAAGAAAGATGTGAAAGAGCATCTTAAACTGGTTGAGGTTCTGTTAAGCAAAACCTGCTTGGAAGTGTTTACTACCTAGTGGAAAATTGCTTATGCAAGTTGCTATCAGCTAAAACAACACTGAGGGCCTATAGTCTTGTGTCCAAAAGACTCTGTGGGACTTGAGGCATCATGCTACTGAACTTCTGAATACGTAAAGCAGGATCTTTCATAGGCTGGAGAACCAGAGATGATGCAATGAGACTGATGGAAGATAGAAACTGATCACTTCTGATCTCTGCAAGAGTAAGTCCCAGGAGCTGATCTCTGAGGCACATGCATACTGTGTTTTCTCACATTCATTAAATTTTAACCCATCATTTTCAGTCTTGAGAACTCTGAAGTAAACTCAGAAAACATCACTAAAACAGTCCCTTAGATGCTGCATTTAAAAGGCAGCCCTTATACGCACTTTGGGGACGATCATCAGTTCACTGGACATCTGGTGCTGAAGATGCAGAACTCCTGCTTCCCTTTCTGTCCTCGGAGGAGGAGAGGAGGAGCATGAGAGCATTGGAGGAAGGAAGAGAGGCGAGCAGAAGACCAGAAAGGCTTCAGTAAACTTCTGAAACTACCATCTTACTGCAGGAAACTCACTGTTCATGGGCACGATGAAAACATCAAAAATGTTGGAAGTGTCTTCGCTATTATTTCACCTGTCTGCTTTCTTCTCCACATTGTGGAATTACATATGAAGTTGCAGCCATGAGCCCAGATAGCCAGTGGAATAACAAGTGGGATAGCAAGATGAAAAGGTGATGAGCATTTCTGGGTACTGTCCCCTGCAGCAAGCAAATCCTTTCAGGTGCTAACTCTATACTGAATGGAGAATTGACCTGGATTTGTCCCACAGTCACTTTCTAAATATACAGTGTTGACAAGTTTTTATTTTCAGTGTCTTATCTATGAGTAATTCATCTTCTGTGTCTTGGAAAAAGCGTATTATTAATAGGCAACAATAGTGTGGGAGTGAATCATAGGGCACCAGACTAGAGCCAAGTTTGGTCTATCAGCAGACTAGTTTCTACTCTAAGTTTCTGCTCTAGCCCAGCATAGTCATGGGGTATCGCTAAAAGAGCAATGCTGACAGCTAGCTAAGGCGCACTGAAAGGTGCCAGCTGTAGAGGTGGTGAGGGTAGACTTCAGCAGGAGCCAGAGCTTGTGATACCTGCTAGCTGCTCTGTGTAGCCTGGATCTGCTCCATGTCCGAGCAATTTTGCTGGGCTTAGCAGCAGTTGGGGTCAGGCCATGGGCTGGAGGATTAGGCTGTAAAGCCTGGTGGAGGTAGGCTATTTGACAAAGGGGTAAGTCCAGCCCTAACACATCACGCAGACTTGGGCTCTCTCTCTTGCAGCCTCTGGAAGTTGGTTAGCATAATCTTGAAGACCCAGAGTGCTGAGGGTGGTTGAATCTGCTGTAGAGAATGACCTTAGAAACACAGCAAGCTAACACGATGGACGTGTTCTGGCAGTTTATTTTGTCAGGAACCAGAATTATAGCTAGTGCGAATCCATAAAACTCTGTATCCTCCAGATAGGGAGGAGTTTCAGTACGTTATGAGAAGAACGATTAGTTCTCCTAATGCATTTTTAATCATTAGACATTGAAGTCTTGGCAAATGGAAGACTGTTTGCGTGACAAACTACCAGGTCTGTGACATCAGCAGGACCAAGGATATTGAATGAACTGGTCTATCGAAACAAATATATGCAGTTATGAATAACATGCTATATATTACTTGGCAGAAGAAGTAGAGTACAAAACCATGGGGGAGTGTCAGCTCTTGAGGAAAAGAAACCAATGAGCAGGAGCCAGCAGAGACCTCTATACATGAGATAAGATAAATTCAGTCTCGGGAGCAAGAAGCACAGCCAGTTGGGAACACAAGCAAGAGTTTAGAACTCATTGGGGAAAAACTCCATTAGGAGCAATGCATAAGAAATTTTACATCCAGAAAACTTTGGAAGGCCCCCAGCAAAGCAAGGGGGAGTCATCACATTTCACATTCAAGATGGGAGCCTGAATCATGATGTAGTTTTAAGCTTGAAGGGGAAGCAGTTGAACCAAGGAGGAATTTCAAATTTCCTGTTAACAGAATGGTTAACCGAATGCTAAGCTCCAGGAGTCCTGAGAATTTTTCAGAACCACTGATTCCTTTGGTTTGGGGTTTGTTTGTTTTTTTAAGGACCTGGAAGCATAGCTTCAGTTAATTCTAAGGCTCCAAAACCAAAAAACTAAATGAAAAGCTGATTATATTCTTCAAGTAAGCATCATGACTAGAGAGTGGGACAGAGTTGGGAGTGTATGCCTCATGATAATTTCTGTCATTTAGAGCTGGCAGTCCTGACATCGAGACAGGAGCTGCAGGTGAATGAAAATTATCAAAGCTTTTCAAATGCATGCTAAAAAAAGACTGAGTGCATTTGAGTCATCAGGGAGCTAAACTTTTAGGTCAGAAAAAAGAAGAGCTTGAGCCATCTGGGAATTTCAGATTTGGGGTCAAAGCTGCGTGAACCGTGGTGTGTTGTTGGGAATTTCTAGCTCAGCAAACTGTCTGGAGCCTGGAGGGAGTATCGGGGCCAGCAGCAGAGAGGGCTGAGGAGAGCGTGAGTCATCTGGGACTGCAGACAGGAGAGGGCAGCTGCCAAGTGAGTGGGTGCCCTTGGGGAGGTTTGCATTTTGCAGGTCTCCCACAGCTGAAGTCAGCGGTGCTTGGTACAAGCAAGTGCACTTTCCTGTGCCTGAATGTTAATATTTCCCAGACACACAATGGGAACTGCACAGAAAAGCTCGCCACCTTGCCGGGTATTAGGGCCTCGTCCTGCAAACATTTATATGGAAGACACTATTTATTGACGCCACTGGGATTAATAAAGTTATTCCCTTGTCCACAGGAGATGAGGACTCCCAGCAAACTACATTCATTCCTAGCGGACCCCACTGGCTTCATGGCTGTTTAAATCAGAGATAAACGTTCCCCCTCTCTTCTGTGCTCAAAGATGCTTGTGATCATCTGGAACAACTGCATCCATTAAAGATGGCATAAGAAGCCTCAGCTTTGAATATTTTCCCCTTGTTTTCTATTTTAATACTTGATTATCTTTGCCTGGCCATCAGCGTGATAACAGTATACCAGTTTATTCAGTAAATATCTTTTCATCTTCCCGAAGAGCACTCATTATTTATGACTAGCAAGAAAACCTTTGCCTCCAATGGCAGAAGGAGAATGTCTTTTTGTTTAATTACCATGTATAGTTAGCTGCATGGTGATTGGGATAAAATAATTCACTTTATATTCCCATAAGAGTCTTCCTAAGTGCCTTGGGAGGCGAGGGGGAGGCTGGCAGATGAGTGTAATCTCAAGAAGCACACTGGAGTGGAATCCAGCACTAGGAGCCAGATGGCAAGTTTGCACTGAATAGCACTTTTTTTTTTTAATAGCTGTGAAAGTTCTCTGTCTGCACATGGCTCTGCTGAATGACAGCAGAGAGCACTTTAAATTTATCTGGTGTCACACTTAGGTTATTCCTTCAGAAGGTTTCCTTTGTTTTTCACATAAGATCAGGGCCCAATTTCAGTACCGAAGCCAATGTTTAAATATCTGTGAGAGTTCAGAAAGCAAAGAGGGCAAAGGTGTGGGAGGAGAAATGCTAAAAAAATGAAAGGAGAAAAATGAACTTAAGAGACTGCTAACAGCAAGGAGCACCCTGGCCTTGCTCTGTACAACCCTCTGAAAAGTGGCTCCGTTGTGCAGCTCTCGTGCAACATCCATTGAGTGTGTTGGGCTCTCCACACACATTTCCAAGGAGGGGGATGAGAACCTGAGATAGTTAATCATTTCCCATCTTGCTGTGTAAAGAATGCTGCCATAGCAGTACATACTCATGGGCTTTATGTTAGCTTCGTTCTGAGAGCTTCATTATAGTATTAGCTTCAACCTCAGATCTAAAACGTATTTTCCATCCATGGAATGATGACTGGACACTGGATTTTGAGTTTTCTGACTCCATTCAGACCTAAAGAGTCTCAAAAACCCCATGAATGAACATGGTGTGTGATCCAGTTGATTCACAAATGCCCGTTTGAGCATGTAGAATCACCTGAGGCAATAAATGGAAGATGAAACAAATCCTGCCCCTGTCTTCAGGCACCCACCTAACGGGTAATGATTTTCTGAGCAGAGGTGATAGCAGAATTTGAAAAGACCATGGAGAAAACACACAATTTGAGAAGCACGGGGCAGTCCTGCAGGCTTTCACAATGTGCTATAAAGCAGTAAAAAAGGACTAGACTGAGATCTTTTAAGAATCAACAGATACATAAAATCTCCCCTGGAGTGGACACACATGCCATGCGCTCCTGGAAATCTGGCCTGCTCTGATAGTTGTGTATTGCTCTGAATGCTTCTGGTGCATGTGGTGAATTCCTCTGCTCAGGTCAGACAGCTCGTGCAGCTCCTGTGCTTCTGGCCACAAAGCCTGGGTCACTTCTTTCCCTGGGGCAGAGTCCTGGGTTCTATCTTGCTCATGTAATCTTGTCCTACAAGGATCCAATTATTTATCATTCTGCACTTTCCCTGGCCATTTTCATCATTACAAAGCAAGAATAAAGTTGGTGGAGGATCTACCATACCCCAGGGGGAGTATGAAGCACATTCTGGTTCAAATGACCACATGGGAAATGCAGAAATGAGTCTGCCTTTGATAGCTGATGTGCTTGGAGACCTGGTACCAGAGGTGTGATTCTCAATCACATCGCTTACCATGTGCCAAGCACATTTCTCAGCATGAACCACTAAGTCTGGCAGAATTCAGTAACTTCTGAAATACAGTTTTGGAGTCACAGCAGCTAAAACAAAATCCACGTGTCGCCTATTGTCAAACTCTGTGGCTTTTTATCCTGTCATTGAATACTGACTGCCCTGCTCTTACAGAAAAGGACGCAAAAGACAAATGTCCTTCTTCCATACTTTCCCTATATATATAAAACTTTTCCACTTTATAAGTGTAATGGCCATGAAAAACCTGCAAGCAAAGCTTTGCTCCATTGGTATGAATTTGCACTACACCTGGCACAATGGGCCCCAAATCAAACCCGTGATAAGCACACAAAAAAAATAGGAAAAAACATCTTCAACTGTAGCATTGCTGCTAAAATGGCACTATAATGTCTGTCTCATCTTGGATAGGGCTGTCTGCACCTATTCAAACAGTGGAATTCATCTTTGCAAAAGGCTGCCCTCAAAATAGGATTTGTTGTGTCTTATTTGAGCCACAAATGTTGCTTTGGCTTTCTGCATGGGGGTCAATCCTACAAAGTCATCACTAGAACAGGCTGAAATGGTTTTGTATTGTTTTTTCAGAATAGTGCTTGAGGAGAACGGAAAGTACAATATTTGTGTCTTCCAACATTTCAGGGTTTTTTTCAATGACATACATCTACTCCTCTTTTCTATTTTCACTTTTTTCAGTTTCTGTATTTTGTATACATTTTTGCTTCTCATCTTTTGCACATTTCCCATGGGAATGTGGAGGAAAGAGTTAAATAAAAGGCAGAATTTACTTTCTGTGATGTTTCCAGCAGTCCTTCTCCTTATCTGAGTCAACATTTTCTTTTCCAGGATATTTAATTCTTCTAAGATGGGAGTAATTTTCCTTAAAAAAAACCAAAACACTTTAACAACAACAACAAAAGAGATAATTGGATCAGCTCAGTGCAGCTACACGCGGTGATAGCCAGACTGATGATGATGTAAAATCATCTTTTTCCTTTTCTAACTGTTTGAAGACTGCGTATTCAAGTCATACTTCATTGACAATCAATAAACAAATTTTTTACTGCTGTCAGCACTACGGAGCCAATGCAGCGCTGAGAGAGGGAGTTGATAGCTGTACTGACTCAGCCACTCTTCAGGCAACACTCAATTCATTTCTGAGCCCAGAATCATTCTATTACACTGAGAGATGAAATAAGGAACCCACTAACCTGCCTTCACAGATTTCAATCATGTTTTCAGGTTCCTTGTCAGCCATTTCCACTTCTGATATACAAATAATCACAAGCTGAGCTCAATAACTTCTCTCATCTGACACACAACCTTCCTGAAAGATGTCCAGCCTTGATCTGATGACATCAAGCTTTGGAGCATTCACCATACCCCAGAGTAAAGTGTTCCAGTGACTAATCATCCGAGCTCTTGATAATTTTTCACTAACTTATGATGATTTTAAAGCTTTTTTTTTTTTCCCCTGATTCCACAGCCTAGCGCAAAACCAAGACAATATGAAATAGCCCAGTGCTATCTGCAGGTGCATTTCTGAGGATCCCGACTTAAAAGGATCTTCTCTTGCACACCTGAAATTTTGCATTTGAGGCAGAATTTATCCTTTATAAATTGTCAGCTGCTTAGCTAGAAATCCTAACCTACAGCTCAGGTCTAATTGCTTCTATTCTCGCTCAGAGGCACAAAAAAATTGCTTCAAGATAAGTACCCTAGGAAATGTTTAAATGATCCTAATGCGTATGGTCAGAACTGCCCCACTTGCAGACAGACATAATCGAGCTGTCATGGACTAATGAACTGTAACCTGGAATTCTGGTTGATCCTGTCACCCTTGGCCAAAATAATCCAAGGAGGGACGTGACGCATGTTGAAATCTTGTTTTGAGAACTGGACATTCGGATATCTTCCAGGACTGCTCTCAAGGTTGTATTGTACTCGCAATAAAATTGTTTGGGAGAATTTAGAAAAACTTAATGATGGAGGACTATAGTCTGGGCTCCACTGTGAATAAAAGAAAAAAAAAAAAATCCTAACTGCAGAGGCAATTCATACCCCTTGCAAAGAAGCCACTTAGAACTGGGCTTCACTGCTACAGTGTGAGATATCATGTTGTTTTACAGCTTACAGCCCTTCTACAGGGCTACTTTTTTTGCTTAAAATTAAGCATATACTTTTGTTGTATTTCTTTTTCCATTGTCTGTGCAGTCGAATGTGGCAGATTTTAGTGTTTGTTTGCCTGAAAGTGTTGTTTGCTTTTTTTAAAGAAATGTTTTAATTTATTTCAGTATTTCTTCCCCGGGAAGCAACGTTTGGAACCACCAGGAAATAATATTTTAACAAGCATTAACTTGCCATCTTTGAAAGCACAGAGAGAAGCTGGTGCAGGAGGGAGAAAAAGTGGCTGTGATGCACCGTCCTGTAGTGCGGTTAATAACAACACCTATCCCGTCCTGTCGGTCCTCTCCTGAAAGAGTCATTCTCGTCTCTCTCTAAATGAGAACCCAGGGAACGATGAGTTCAAATCAAACGAACAGTCATTAAAAGCACTAGAAGTCACTGAAAATGAGTGAAAACTGAGTTTCGGTCCAAATTCCCACCCATCATTTCTGGCACATCACCCAGGGAAGCAGCGGTGTGTCACGCTTCCATCGGACGTCACTTTTTGCCAGCTTGCCTTACACACAAGGGAATTTGAGACTTAAGAGCTATGCTGTGAAGCAGCAAGAGGAGCTTTCCGTTTGGTAGTGAAATGGCCCCAGAGCCAATTCTGGGGTGTTTTCCTGCTTCCTGAGGCTGTAGGTTTGTTCTGCTGTCCGGACTACCTGCCATGTCAGGAAAGTTCAATGGGAGGAGACATCACCTCCGAGTGCAGATGGCATATGACATTTACCTGCTTTTTATGATAGAGTGAAAACACTTCAGCTAGTTAAAATGTTAAAACAGTTTTAGACTTGAGGGAAATAATTTTTCACGGGAAAAAAAAGGAGTTTGATGAGCTTGGGAGCAGAAGGGTGACCACCAAGTGGTTCTCCGTGCGCTGGTGTTTGCAGCCTGCAGCCCAGAAAACACCCCAGAGGGGAGGACAGGAGGACAGTGAGTAACTTACCATCTCTGGCAGGGCAGCTAAATCAGCAGTCACACCTCCCCGAGCAGGACTGTCTTGCAGATTGGAGCAGCGCCGGGTGCGGTGCTGCCTGGGGCTGTCACGGGCACGTGCACCCGTGCATCCCCTGCGCGTGAGGGAATCGGTCGGCAGCTGTTTTTCTAGGTGCTTGAGAGCTGCCTGCCCTGAAAGTACCCGTTATCACTGCATAACGGGGAAATCTGGGGTGTCTAACAACTGTTGGACTGCTGACCGGGTCTTGCCAGACATTTCAAAGTAGAAGACCCAGACTCGGGCCCAAAAAACTGACTTTGGACAATGCTGTCACCAATCCCAAATAATGACTGACGTGCCTGCTGATGTTAATGAAAAGTAACCTGTTGACCACCTCCAAAGTGCACAGGAGTTTTGCCAGCATCAACACTCACACCACCACCTTATATTTCAATTCAGAGCCTGACGAGTCTGGCACCAGAGCGGAGGGTCAGTTAGGGGCAAGACGAAGCATAAACGGTAGGAAGAAAATTGTATTTAGCAATTGCACCAAAGTGCTGAGTTCAGTAATTCACTGAAAAGTCAAACTGAAATTAATGCTTGAGTAGGCTTCTCGGCATCTTTTGAAGGTAGGAGCAAGTAAGTAGGTCTGTCTTTGAGGGAAAAAACCCAACAAACATCAGTAGGATATGCTGTCTGCAGAGAGCTCCTGAGCATGGAATACGTGGCTGTCATTTCAAGGGATCTGCTTGCAACAGAACGCTTTCCCACTTAGAGCTGAGCACTCAGCCTGGCTGTGTGCATCTGCACGCAAACACGAAGAAAGTCTCATCTGGATCTGCAAATATTGTAGTATTACAGAGGCTGCGCTATTTCCTCCTGCTTAAAGCAGAACACACTTATCTCAGATGTTGCTCTGAGATGTTGCTGGGCGAATACGGAAAAGCACAATTTTTCTCTCCTTATTATTTGTGGGTTTTTAACTTACAGATGAGATACGCCGCACCATATTCCTAAGGTTTGCATTTGATACCTGCTGAGTAAATACAATACTATGATGCTATTTCAGCAACATAAAAGGCCATTATCACAGGTGCTGATTGCAGCTGATGATGTTATGTATTATATAGCCTAGCAATGCCTTGCTACGTGGTTTCTTCTGGGTTTAAATTCTATCCATAGTTTGAATTGTTTTGTCTCCTTCCCTGTTAGGAAGGAATTGCATCTTGGAGTCTTCAAAGCACACATTTCCTAACCACTTTTGGCTGCACCTCTTCAGCCGCTGAGTCAGACCTTCAGTCCGTTTGTTCGTGGCGGTGTCTGTACCTCACGTGGCACCTATAGGTCTGTGGTGCTGCCGCAGCGCCGTGCAAGGAGAGCTCCGCGCTGCCCTGGGCTCCCTCTGTCAGCTCTGAGCCGCAGGATGCACAGCACCGAGGACCTCAGCCCGGAGGCACCCCACATCTGGGTGCCAGGTGGTGCAGTCGCAAGCGGACACAAAGGCTTGGGCATCCTCAGGGAGCATGATGTTAGAGCATCCAGGGCCACAGGAAAGGCAAAGGTTTTCTGTCCATAAATTAATTCTCTCACTGATCTTGCCATGCCAAGCAAGCTGTTAAACAGCATATGATTTGGCTTTCCGGGTTACAGCACACGTGCTTGTAGGATTGGGGCTGCATATGGACAACCCCCACTTGAATCAGCACAAAGGAAGAAGAGGGAGGTGGGACCACACCGTAGGCACGGCTGGCAGTGGTGGGCATGCCCAGCAGTTCATCTTACCAAAGCTTAGTGAAGCCATTGGACCGTTTACATGGGTAAAATTGGGCTTTTTGTTGGGTCACTATGAAACACTCACAACAATGTGAAGAGCAGTTCAAAACCAGTAGTTACACGGAATAACTTAGAAACATCCTGAAACTAGACAGTTTATATAGTTGCAATCAGGAAACGTTAAAATAAAATGTACATGTGGCAAACCTCAAGATAGCTGGTGATTTAGCAATTCCCAAAGATTTTCAAAGAATGCAAAGGGAAAATGGTACTACAGCGCCTCTGCAGTTGACATTGGTGTGAAGGAACGTGTCACTGGAACGCAACTCTCTAAATGCGAGTTTGTAGTTTTTCATATATCCATGCGGAAAAAAATATCGTATTTCATATTTGACATATATTCATATAGTTTTTAAAAAATCACATTTAAAATGTTCCATTTCAGATTTTGAACGTTCCATAATTTTTGTGTTCCTTAAGCTATGTGCTGGTAACTAGCCTTGGGAAAAACCTTCTTAGTTCTTTACAATTTGCTTTGTGGACAACACAATGAGACCGCCCACAAGACTTTCCACTGCCTGAAGAGTTCACATTGGTGACCCTGTCAGGAGAAATAGCCAGCGGTTCCTAATTTAGGGACAGAAGTGATAGATGCTCTGTTTGATGAGCCCTGTTCAATCACAGTTTAGAGCAGGCATGTTAGTGTTACATTGCAATTCGCAATGAAGTACAAAATGGGGGGGACATGGCGGGGGACAGGAGGGAGGGAAGCACTCATTTTTGTGAACTCTTCTTCTTCCAAATCCCCGGATCTGAAAATCCAAGTAATCCATGACTGTTCACTTTAAAAATACTGCTTGAGGAGGAGGAGGAGAACTAGATCCAAGCAAAGAATTCATTGCAAATAATTTATCTAGAAGGTCTGGCTTATTCTGTTTGTGAGCTGTCAGCAAACAAGTTATGAGATTTTTAAGATCTTTTATTCAAAATTATTTTCTGTATGATTTTATGAAGCTTTGAGCTGTACAAACATTAACAAATGGTTGCTTATGTGTGATTCTACTGCAGAGCTGAGATTAGATCTCATTAGTTCTGGCTAGAGATTTACAGCTCATTTCACTGAGCCCAGGTTAGGAAAAAAAAATATTATTGCCTTATTTTCATGTAATTGTCAGCATAAGTGAAATAAAAATTGCCTTTCCATCAATACTATCTTAAAAAAATTGCTGTTTCAGTATAGACTTCTACTAATTAACTATTTGTTAAGCTATTAACATGGAATAAATGTAGAAGCCACAAAAAAAAGGTGAACACAGGTAACCCCCTTTTTTATTTACTCAAGATAATTTTTAGGTATTCAGGCAGCTCCGGTGATAAACATGAGGGCACATTGTTTCTGTACGATGTCATTCGTGGATGCCTGGCACTGAAAAACTGACATCTTATTGTTGCTGTGAGCTGGTTCAGCCCGTGGGATCACTCAGTGGGCTGAACGATCTGACACCGACACGGGACATGCAATACCCGGGTTAGTGAGGTCACTCTGCATGCCCTAGCAGGGAAGGAAATTATCTGGTCTTATAAAACAGGTATTTTAAAATCATATAATCTAGTAATTTCAGCTTCATCTACATAATTAATATATTAGTGATGCTGGAATTACTACATTTATCCTTTGGGAAAATCTACAGCAATCATAAGTTTGGCCGCATGAGGACAGATCCTCCAAACTTGGAAATGGGCGTTTCCTCCTCTGCAGCTAGGGAACTACATTTGAGATCTCCATTTTTACTTATTTGGATAAAAGGAGTAACATGAATTCCGCAAAGACCTTTGGATTCATAATTTCTCTTTTTCTGCCTAACTGATGATTTTTTTTCTTGATTTTTTTTTTTTCTATGAGGATTGAAAGGCTCCAGTTTTTCATCTCTAGCTGGGAAATGTGGATTGATTTGTAACTCCTTCACTATTTAGTCATGATTTGGGCTCCAGGCCTATCATTCCTTCGACTGCAATCACATGGCATATAAATGTATTCAAAGAATGAGGGCTAGATTCTCAGACACTGGAAAAATGATAACTCCGTTTGACCTCCGACTTTTGGCACCTATTAAGCAAAATGCTGTCCTCACTTACCCAGCTGTATCTCTAACCTGGAGGACTTGAAGGCCATGAAATCACTCCAGATACACAGGTAGAATCAAAAGCGAAACTCCTTCGCAGTAGTACCCTGCTATCTCGCAGCCATGGATTTTCCACTTCACACAACCATATATGTGTGGAGACCTGTTAAAAACCCCTCTGGACTTGCTTTTGATACAAATGACTTCAGTTTTCTTGGGAAAAGACAATATTACAGATGAACAAAGCTCCTTGATTGATCCCTGGGTGGGTGATTAATCACCCTAAGAGCGAGTGGGAGGAAGGAGCCGAGTGCTCTGACACAACCCTACTGGGCTACCGAGCTGATGAACTGGGGGAACTGGCGGGGGAGCAAGGAGGTTTCTGCCCACACCCTCATCCTGGAGATTTATAAAAGGAGGTCTGAGGTACAAAAAAGCAAACGCCGAAGGACGAAAAGGAAAGATTACCCAATGCAGTCTGACTAATGGGTTTGCACTGCGGCACAGGCCATGCACGCTCTTGGAAGGGGAAAAGACCGACTTTTGGTGTTTGCCAGCTTTGTGTTAGCAACTGCACCGGCACCTCTCAGCACAGTGGCCCTGCGGCAGGGCTGCCTGCTCACGCAAGGGGGGACGGCTGGGAAAAAAAGGGTCTGCACCAGCATCCGCACGCTTGGCCTCCGTGAACAGCCTTGATTACACGGCTGTTCATATGAATTAGTACGCGCACACCATGAGAAAGAGACCAAAGCAAATGTTACTGAAAGCAAAAAGAGAAAGCCTGGGAAGCCTGGGATCTGGGTGGGTCCCTGGACCAAAACTGGCTTTGGGATGTAGGACTTGTCAAAACTGGCTGAAGTCTCACCACAAAGGTTTGCGATGACTCCCGCGAGCCATGCAGAGATTGCTGCCTTCTCATGGTGAGCTGGGCAAAACACAAGGTGCAGAAGGCAGAGGAGCCAAATGCAGCTGAGAGTCTTGTTTTGAAAGATCTGCCTTTCTCGGACTCCTTTGCCCTTAACATTATCCCATTTTGATGTTTTATGTGAAAAAAGGACTACCTCCAAACCTGTAATGCTAAAATCAGTCGCAGGGACCTCACTGGTTTTATTGTTGCTACATGGAGAATACCCCACCAAGCTTCATCCTCTCTCCAAAAATGACTAAGGAGAAGGAAGCAAGTAATACCTACCAAGGCATCAAGGCAACCAAATTGAAGAGGGCTTGGGAAGAAGAAGGGTGTGGACATCTGTTGGTTACTAAAGTGCTGTCTTGCTGCCAGGGCAAACAGACAGAAGGGGGAAGTGGATGAGGGACGTTTTTCTGCCAGAGCTCCCTGCTTGCCACGACTGCTCTCAGAGATAAGGAGCAGATCAAGGGAGATAGCACGCTTGGCTCAGCTCTGCTGGGCTTTGCTGGGCTCTGCTGGGCTCTGCTCTGCTCTGCGGAGCCTGGCCAAGCTGAGCGCGTGCTCAGCTCCCTGCATAGAATAACCCCACTGGCAGCCAGACACCCCAGAGACCGGAAAATTAAGAAAAGAAAAAATATTATAGCGATTTTTCCCACATGTACTCTGGAGATGAGATTTTTCAGAGTCTTGCCTCACTCAGACCATCTGGGCTCCTCTGGAGAGCGCTGCTGAAGGCCAGAGCCTCTCAGCTGGCCTGGCAGGAGCGCGGGATGGTGCCCCAGGACAGCACTGCTGCCTCCACCTCCGGCTCATCGCATCGTGCCCGTGGTGAGGCCACCGGACCTGCCCTCACACCCCAGCCCACAGGCATGCCCAGCCACCCTCGGGAAGACCCTCGCCCACTGCTGTCTCCGGCGGTATTCTTCTGCCGAGACCATTTTTCGCTTTGCAAGAGATCAAAGGCAGCAAGAATAAACATCTCCATCTTCCCTTCGAACATATCCAGCCTAATATGCGTGGTATTTTTATTGTGGAAGGGAGCGATTTGTAAGAAGAAATGAAAATCTCCAGCGTGTCAGCTCATAGGAGCTAATGATGTTTACACAGACATACCACACTGATGGAATAGTCCCAACATCCCCTTCTCTGGG
>VXBL01007716.1:652094-675178 GCA_013400195.1 Aramus guarauna
AAAGTCCTTTATGAGTCAAATTTTCACATTGTCCGAGTCTTTTGGCCTTGCTAGTTCCAAGCTGTTGCAGTGTTTCTGCTGCTGCTCAAGTGTGTTAGAAGCTGAAGTGGCTGAGTCCAGCGGCAGCCACTCTCTACCTGCCCTAACTGCATGTTTTCCTCCATCTTTGTGCTGGGGAAGAACTATTAAAATGCATTTCCACGAGTCAAAAATTCCACTGTTAAACAGTTCGTTATAAATGTCTGCAATATACACAGTTTCCTTGAGTTTTGACACAGATTTCACAGAAAAGCCTCGAGCAAAGCCTTTTCTTTTCTCTCTCTTTTTTTTTTTTTTTTTTTCCCTTTCAATCTGGTTGTTTCCTGAAGTACAGGCTTGCTTTTAGCAACAGACCAGGTTGCTCTGGACTGACCTATTTCCTACGGAGCTGATTCAAAGCTCCTGGCTGGGTCAGGGCACCAATGGAAATTTCAGACTGTGCACAAAACAGAAAGGCTACGGGGAAGCCAAAGCTTGGTTTATTTTTAAAATAACACTATGGGTAAAACTGAATGTAGTAGTTCCTCTACTGTAGAACTGATGAACCCTCATGCAACTAAGGTAGCATTGCTGCTCCAAGCAAGTCAGTTTGGAAGGCTCCATTGCTGTTCACAGGCCCACTTTTTGAATGGCACTGCTGGTAGATAAATTGATCCCAGAGCAGTTTGGGATCAGAGGGAATGTGTTTATACACAAACCTGTGATGATTTCATCCAGAAAGCCCCTTTTATCTGAGCCTTGTCATAGGATGCATTATAAGAGCATTGACTGTGTGGGTGGGGGAGAGCTGCTTTTCCACACTGAGAGCTGAGATGGTTGCCAGTCTCCTGAGCTTTGGAGCCAGGCCTTTTGAAATTTTTTTTTCCTCTCTTGGCTTCTAAAGAATACACAAATTTTAAACCCACTCTCAGTGCATCCCCAGAGAGAGCACAAGTGAAATGTGACGGAACAAATGGCTGCAGAGACTCTTGCCGTGGTGTATCCAGTCAGTTCTCTTGCACGGCCACATGCACGCAGCTGTGAAAATAGCTATTGAGAGAAATAAGCATTGCCCAAGTCACTTAGTTTTCAGGATAAGCTTGAATGATTTTATTTTCTCCCAAATCAAGAAGCTGTCTTCAGAATTCAAGCATACGTTATGTGTTTAAAATAGCATTGCTGAAGGCTGGTACCACATAGGGTCACTCAGTTCTGAAACACCAACTCCCTGCGCTGCGTTTCAACCACGTAAGGCATGCGACCGTGGTAGCTTTAGCCAATAGGCTGTCCACCGCTTTCCCTAATTTACCCAAGCCAGTGTCCACGCACGCATTTGCTATGGAAAAGCCTCTAGAGCACAGCCTCTAGAGCAAATTTGTCTGCAAAAGAATGGTGCTATTATTTTTCTGCTTAGGAAATGTAAGCAAATTTGTGCCAAATGCCCAATTCCGCAACTGTCACCATGAAGGTCATGAATGCTCTCGTAGAACCAATGTGATTACTGGTCTTCAGACCTCTGTCTGTGATTTAGCATCCTGTAGCTGGGCTTTTCAGCTCTCTGCAGTTCCGCTTATCCATAAGCCTTCCAGTTTTTCAAATTTCTAAGCAAATACACTCCAGAGTAAAAAAATGCCAAGTACCCCTATTTTGAAGGCAACTCCTCAGTAAAACCCACTCAACATCAGATACAATGAAGTGCTCTGATTTAATCAGTTCCCAAGGCTCCTGATTCTCCCATCCTTTGGCACACTGTAGGGCATCTACTCATGTGCAGTGTCCCGATGTTGTTCACCTCATCAACGAATAGTCTTGATTTTCTGCTCCATTTGGAAGCATGTAAAATCACTGCACCTTTTCTCATATAGGAGGACATCATTCTGAACAACGTATAAGGAAGCAGACAGACAAAAAGCTCCTTATGAGAGAAAAATACCCACATATCTAGTTTCTCTCCCATTTAAGACCTTTTCTTTCAGTGTGTAACCCAATGCTGGATGCTGCGTGGATTATTGTAAAGGCTGCAGGCACAGGTTGAGGAGTACCTTGTTTCTGGCCACCCTCTTCCCCAATTTTTCCCCATTTTTACCTTTGTTCTATTCTTTTGCTGCAAGTTCAGAAGCTCAGTTGTAACTTACGTTGTTGACATTACACGTTTGCCAAGTTTTGGTATTTCAGTGTTCACGCAGCTCCAGTTTCATTCAGTTTCCCCTGTGTGCTTTATCCCTTTTATCTTTGGCCTTATTAATGTGATTGCCCTGCGACAACAGTTGCTGGAAGATGTACAGGAGGACTGGAGCAACCCGTGTTTCCCCGTGGCTGCTGAAGGTTGCTTTTGCAGCAATACCACACCCCAGCAGGAGAGAGCAGGAGAGCCCATGCTGCCATCCTGCCCTCTCCCCCCGCAGTTACCCAGCTCAGCTCTGCTCCGGGCGGGGAGATGGGTGTCTTCCCTGAGGACTCAGCTAGCTCTGCTAAGGACACCCCAAAGCAAGCCAGCAAAGTGGACTTTTGCAGTTCATTAAATACCAAACGTGCGGGTTTGTCTTCTATTTATTTCTCCTTTTATCCTGCTAGGAAGGGATCATCAATATGCAGAGAGTATGTAACACTCCCAGATAAACTGCATCTGTACAGACTCATTCAGACACAGGCTATAAATACCCACTGCCTCTGCACAGACTGCCGCCACGCTCCCTGGGTGCCTCTTCTAGGGCAGACTTTCTGAAAGGCTTTCGGAAAGACACACACACACACACACAAACACACACACACCCCACCGGATCCTTGTGCGGTGCCCAGACCGTGCTGGGACAAGACCTGAGAGCTGTGATTAGCAACGTGTGAATGCTGCTACGGCAGAGGCACCGACCACTTACCTTCTCCATTTTCTACCTATATGGTTTCAGTGCCATGATTTAAGCGGGTCCCTCATCAACCAGGACATAAATTACAGCCAGCAGTCTGGCGCGGGACTCCGGGAGCCATTCAGGGCATTTCCCTTTCCAGAGATGTGTTTCCTCCAGAGCAACTTGCTAAAGTAATGCCTTCCTCCTTCCCACTGCCCTCGACTTCATGTTAAAGACACTGTTAACCTGGCGCTGCCCTTCTCTTAATCCTGACACGGAAAAACGGAGCACGACGTGAAGGAAGAGTTAAATAATTAATTTAGAGGTATCTAATTTTCAAAATCTTGCCTAATCCGGCTTTCCAGTTTAGCATTCATTTTCCCCACCCTTTGTATATACCAGTTTTAGTCCTTTATCTCTCCCACTTCTAAATATTTTACTGGGGTTTTGTTTTATACAGCTGAGAGGAATGCTGTTCTGATAAAACAGGGCTATAATCTCCTCAGGCTGCATTTCCTTAGTTCCCACTCTTCATCTGTAGCTTTTAAACAAAAAATCTTTACTAGATGAAAATAAAGACGGTGAATTTCAGTGGTACATTTAATAATTCATAAATCAAATGAAGTTCAAACAGGTTCAAAGTTTAAAAGTTTAAAAGTTTTGCTGAAGCTTTAAAGTTTAAACTGTCAGAGACTTTGACAAAAAACTTTTCCTGTCTGGAATATTTAAGATTGTTAAACTATATTACATGCATGGCTATTGCTACATCTTTTCAACCAAGAAGTTGTCTTCTAAAAGAATATTGATTTGATGTTTTCTTTAAACAACTTTTACATATGTAGTATAAAGAAGCATATTATTAGGGTAAAGAAGATTGCAGCTACATAACCTGTATATTATACAAAGATTTTTCAGGCCAACTTACGTTGGCCCGCAAGAAATCACTTGATTTATTAATGCTGCTACATGCTAGAGGGGTAGAAAAGGTCTCCTTTTAATGGCTTGGCCATTATAAAAGAAGAATTCAGACGAGTGTACGCAACTACAAAGCCTGAAAAGCATTAAGTTTTATGTATGGTGTCCTTCCAAACTTTGGAAAACACCGAGGACCTGATTCTGTTCTTGGTTATAGCAGTATCAATATCAAAGTCAGAAATAATGCCACCGAAAACAGTGAATTTGTATGTGATCTTGCTTATGCTGACTTAATTTCATTAGTGTATTCAGGGGTCTCTTTATTCATATTTTTATCATTCCCAAAGCATTTAAAGTATTGTCAGAAATATATTCATTCCATTCACTGCATTTCTGAATGCAATTATAACTCTAAACGAGATTCTGTGAAATAAATATGTTATAAATAGCACATTTGGCAGATGCTCACACCTAAAAAGAGGGACAAATTTCCCTTGGGGAAAAACTGGCATGGCATCAGGGGAACCTCACCAGCATCCAGTGGCTGCGGCCCAGGCACAGCACGTACCTAAGCATCACCAGTAAGCCTAGAATTAGATATCTTTCTTTCAGTAAAAATAACACATGCTGTAGCTGTCATTATTAGTCTCTAAAATTAATTTCGTTTTCATGAATGAGCTCACAAAGTAAGCTGTTTGCTATGGTAAAGGCAGAAGCATTAATGGCTTTAAATGGCTTTGATAATAGTCTGATAGATGGGATAAATGGAAATAGGCATTAGATGTGCCTTAGTTTCTCAGGAAAATCAGTATCGGAGAGAACAAAGCAAGGGAGAAAGAAAATCTCCCATTCCTGATGTAGCATAAGGTGGCAGTAAGAAATATATGTCTCAGACCACTTCTGAAACAGAGTTATTTTTGACTCTCAAACGCAGACCGTTGCAATGCTAAGAGTTCAGCAGAGAGCAGAGTCATGTTCTTCCATCAGTCAGGAATCCCTTACTCCTTCTAATAAGCGCAGATTTTTTCCAGCGAGCAGCAGGGAATGTTGGGCACATGTCACAAGACTTTTCTCCGGCCTCTTGGACTGCCTCGCCCTCGTTGAAGTTAACAGTGAATAAAGGACAGTTTCCCAGCATCCTACTCTAGCAGATTTATTTCTTTTTTCCCCTAGGGCCCATTGGAATAGCGTGTGAATTGTGGTGTGAATAATCTGCAATATATGCTTACAATGTGTTGTTTTGCCTGCCAGGGGATCATTTGCAAAAAGTCAATAAAGGAGAGATACAAAACTGGCCAAATAGAGTTATGTAAAAAACATGCATTTGTGGGATAGCGTTCACTCAATGCAATTAATAAACCTTAGGATACATCCAGCAAAAGAACCCACAAGTTAAATATGTGTAATGGGTAGTAGTGGCAGAACCCAGAACGGAGCATTAAGGGAGAAGGCTGAACATATCACAAGGGAAGAGGGGTAGGTGCTTCCAAAGGACAGTCCAAACGTATCTTCACGCTGAGCTGGAAACTGCCTGTGAGCAGAAAGGACTTGCGCAAGGTGATCTGAACCCTAATTCACCACCTCCCCCCCACCCAGGGACCTCAGATATCTGAATTAAGGTCAGCGATATGGTGCCACTACTGCCACAGGGACCTGTTGAAGCTGGGAGCCTGTAGATTTTCAGATATGGGTCTCTAGGATTAGGTGGCTGAATATGTGTTTTCCACCTCACAATTTTGGGCTTAAAAGCTTGAGATCCCTCTGTGTTCATTTTGGAGCTGCCACTTAAGCATAATGACATGAGTTGACAGTGTCTTGCCCATAATATGCTTTTATCTCATTTCCGTGGTAGTTTAGCATCATCAACTTAGAACTGACTGACTTTGCTATCCTAAATGCCAACAAATTGCTGAATGACTCTTTTATAACTTGCTGCCTGGGAAGAGGCAGCGGTCATCTTATGACAAGAGTATAAATAAATCGCCGTTCATGATTTCTGTCAGCTAAAGCAGTCAACGTAAATAGGTTGCAAGGAGCTTTTTCTTTCAGGGACTGCTAACTGGTATGGCCACTGCCCCAGCTGCCCCTTGATGGTTGTGCTAAATGAAAAGCCTCCACAAGCCCTACAGCAAAGGGAAATCCAGAAGCCATACAAAGCAAACAATGCCACAAGAGATCTGCCTAATTTCCAGGCCACAGCTCTTCAGGGACTACTCTGCATTCTTCTGGTGGCTTGTACCCTCCCTGCTCCGCTTGTCTAGGGAGAAAAAGGGCTCGTACCTACACAAAAAAGTGGTAGGGCCACACCAAAAGGGGCATTTTCACCAGGAAGCTCTGCAGACATCTTTCCTTGGTGGAAGAAGGAACCCGTATATTCCTTTCCCAGACTATAGCTTATTTGATTCTTGTGTTTAGAAATTGTGGGCAACTTGTGTCCAATGCTGAACCAGGAAAGAGGCCAGTTGGTCTTGTAACGAGTCCAGCGCCAGAAAGCATAGAAAGCATGAAAATAGCTCTAATCATGGAGAAGTTCTGATGACATCATTTGCAATGTCTAGGCCTCTTCCTTCTGTGCTTGTTACCAGCCCAGCCGGGGCTCTCAGGCAGGTTGGGATACAGATCCAGTAAGGTCTGGGTTAACAGTTTAGGGATGAATAAAAGAACTGTTGCACAAATAACTTTCTTTCATCATGTTGGATGAGAAGGCTAATCTGGTCAAGCTTGGAAGAACATATAAGAAAAATAGCTTCTCGTGTGCTAGTCAGCACCCTGGTACCAAGCTGCAGAAAAGAGAAAGCAAACACCTGTCTGCTAGCCCTCAGAAGCACTTAGTTTCCTATGGGAGGTGTTCTTCAAGAAGCCTGAAAGCTCCTTAATCACATACTCCCTGCTTTTAACACTGGTAGCGTCTGTCTGACAGAGCATGACGCTGCAGGGCACGCAGGAGGACATGACCTAGCGATCCTTCTGGGCTACTGTTCCCTGCCTATCTGCAAGGCGACCTCCAAACCTGACTACATGTGGCAACGATTTTGCAACGCTCTCCAGTTGTGGCAGTGGCAGGAGTGCAGGAGCAGAAGGAGCCGAAGGAGCCGAAGTGGCCCTTGAGTTGGTGTTTTTGAGGAATTCTCCTCAGTGCTGCTCTACTCGCAGTCGCTGCCGCCGGAGTGAGTCTGGGAATGTTCCTGGTGCCTGGGCAAGGAGCAGGAGGAGCTCCGCTTCACACTTGCTGCCAGAAAATTTCACAAAGCCCAACTGTTAGCTGACTCTTGGCATTTAAAAAAGTTTGGGGATGGGACCATTCAAAACTAATGAGGCTACTTTGGATGTCCCACGAATGGATCCCGTTACTCTAATGCACTAGCAGACATCAGCAAGCTCACATTAACTAACCCGTTTACGTAATGCGGGCTTTGGAGCGTTGTTGTCTTTTTTGCACCATGTGTTCACACAGAGCAGTGCCTTCTGACTACTTTTAATAAAGCAAATGTCTGAGGTCCTGTTTTGCAAATGCTTAGTCTATTTTAATATATCACAGTAACATAGTTGGAGCCTTTGTTTTGAGGACAAAATAAGTTTCCTGAGAGTTTTGGTTTTACTGGCCTTTTTAAAGGAAATAAATTCTGCATTTTGTAACAATCATCACCACTATACTTAGGTGACAAACCCAAACAAAATCAAACCCCAAAAATACTCAGAAATATACATCAAATCTGACACAAAGAAGAATGCAATGACAGAGATTTTTCCGGATGTGGCCCTCAATCGCAATAAATCATGGAGTGCCTTATTATACCAGCTTACACCATGATATTTTAGCCAGTAAATTGTACTGTAATGGTGTTAGGTTAGGGGTTTTTTTTAATGCTGTGCGACTACTGCAGTGAAACCCTACCCATACCCAAAGACCCCTATGTGATGAGATGTAGGATGGAGCTGAACTGAGGAGGAGAAAACTGCAGAAAAGGGAATCATTCTTCTGATACAATGAATTTCTGTGCGTGCTTTACTAGACTGAGCCATCAGAGTCAGCAAGGACAACGTGCCGATGAGCACGGCAGCGTCTGAGCTGTCCTGCCAGCAGTCCCCCAGCCTGTCACCAAAGCGGCTGGGAGATGGTGCACAGGGAACAGCAGATCTCTTAGGAAACCATCCTTCTCCAGCACAACTTCTCAGCTTTCAGAAGTTGGCTGCTGGACGCATCCTCCCTGAATTTCTCTAACCCCTCCCTAGATCTGTAGACTTCATCCCTCCATTACACACTGTGGAGAACAAGTGCCACCATTTTGTTCTGCATTTCTGCAGGAGAAAAGGATCTCCTTTTGTTCACTTGATGCTGGACTTTACAGCGGGTGTGTTTGACAAGGGGTTTGCACTGCCAGCTGCCTGGGGGTTTTGCTGCTGTGGAAGGGTGGGCAGGTCCCACCAGCATCAAGGTGGGAGGCACCAGGGCTGCGGCATCCTGCCCTTCTGTCTGGCCCCCGCCCCCACCTCAGCCGCACACAAGCTCAGAAGGTGCTCATCCAGCTGCACACTAAGCTGCTCCATGGAGCTACACCAGCAGAATACTGTTCACTTGATTTGATTTCCAACCTAGCGGGAGAAGACAGGATGGCCAAGGCTTGTCTTAGGTCAGTTTAGGCTGTTGTGGAAATGAAACTTTCATTCTAGAAATGTGATAGTCGTTCCCTATTCACTTTTTTCATGCCAGTCACTTTTCTGTAGACTAATATAATCTCTTGCTTGCCTGGCTTCCTACTGGATGCAAGAAGATTTCCAAGTAAAATTCTTCTGAAGGGACATTACTGGTTTAACCTCAGTGCAACGCTGCCAATTTTAATGACCTTTGGACCCACATGCTGAAAATAGCCTCCTGAAATCAATGGGATTCCCTGCAGAGTCACAGTCTCTCCAGCGTTTATCAAGATTTTGCTTGTAAGTGCCACAAGCAACCCCAGATGACCAGCTGCGTAACCTCGCTGAAGCCGGTGACGCAAATCCAGGGGTGAGCCCTGGAGCTTGTTGCAGCCTTTTTCTGCCACCACTGGTGCTGTGCTGCGAGTCTGCATCACTGCTGCTCCAGAGAAAATTTGAAGGCCATGGGGTGGCATGCATGTGTGTAAGAAGCCTTTGGACAGCAGTCCCTCCATTTCCAGATGCAGGAGACAGAAAGAGTGCCGATGGTTCTCAGTCTCATTTTGAGCCTGCAACAACTTTCCTACCCTTCCCTCCATCTTTTAGATTATAAAAAGAGAAAATCTGCTGTGGAGGTAACCCATTTTCTCCCAGATCTCTCAGTTTTTCTCTGCAGTAACTTTGTGCCCCGGTGCTCAGGGCAGTTGGATGGAGAGCTTCATGAAGTCCAGGTATCAGAGACCACCCCCTCCGAAGCCTGTGTGTCCCCGTAGTCTATCCCGTTTTTTTCGGAAGAGTTTTGCCAGATCTTCTGGGCCAGGGCCTGTGGTTTTGGAAAAGGAAACATTATTTGTCTCATAATACAGACATCAAATACAAACAAGGGAGCTGCAGTTCCTGGCATGAAAGCTTTTTGTAGCAATTTACTATCCAACATCCTTATAATTAATGAGGGCTATAACCACTATTTTTAGTACAGCTAAAATGAGCTGTAAGTTATTAGAGAAAGACATGTTGTGTAATCTGTGACTAATGTATCATTTTACCAAGAATTTGTATTAGATTGGCGAAAATTGCCGAGAAATTATTTCCAGAGGATTCCAACTGCTCTGGATCCTCTTTGAACGTACAGTATAAAGCAATCTACAGCTTAGCTGACCTGACTGGCTAATTATGTTAAAGCCTTCAGAAAACTAAATTACCATAATGAAAATCCAGTCTCCATGTTGCAAGAAAGATGTGGCCGACTGTATTTCAGGTGTGACAAACTTGAAGGGATAGAAATTAATTGGGGCAAGAGGTGGAAAATGGAAATGGGAGAAGATTGCCGGCGGCAGAAGTGATGAAATAAGATATTTCCTTTAATGGGGAGGATTAGCCTAACTGTTAAAGCATGTCTAGGGCACGGAGAGGCCGGNAGGGTTTCGTGCCTCTGCCGCTGCTGAGCCAGGCCGGTACCCTGCCTGGGCCCAACTGCGTTGTCACACGTCATTCAGCATCAAGTGCCCGTCTTGAAAAACTGAGAACCAGAATCCGGTTCTCCGGGAGTCTGACCCACCGTTTCAGCACCAGCATGCAAAAAAACCCCCCCTCACACACCTCCCCTCCTCCCCCCGCCCCGAGAAACNNNNTCCTCCCCCCGCCCCGAGAAACACCCTTCTTTTAAAAGAAGCAGCATAAAACTTTTTTTTGCTCTTCTCTTTACATGGGGTGCATTCTTCCTTACATAATGATGTTGTTTTCTTGTCTGGCAATGTTGTACACACTGTCACAGCTATTTGCTATGCAATTCAATTCATAAAAGTCAGCAACCTGTTGAAGTGATTAGCCATATTTGCTTAAGAGACGCCCAGGACTGGAATTGCTGGGAGAGTGCGTTACAGGTCAGAGTTACAATATTGACCAGGATCTAAGGGAAGCTTGTACAATCACATTAGCCATTCCCGTTTATGACTCCTAACCTAGTTAACCTAAATACAGCTCCTCTTAAGAGATACAGGTGGGAAGTAATTCTGTACAAACTGGATACTGTATAAAGTTTATGTGCGGCCAGGTTGAAGATGGGAAGATGGGGGAGTGGATCCTTGAAACACAGATTACTCCAGCTGCTAGGCAAAAGAGCTGGCGCAGGCTGGAGCATCAAGTGTCCCAGCTCAGACATTGACATGTTCTTGAGGGAGTGCTCCAGCAAGGAGCATAAGGTCACCAGCGTTGGCTTGGTGCCTCACTGCCCAGAGGATTTCCATTGATGCCTGGAGAATTTTCATCTACATCTTCCCAGGCACTTCCCAGCCAGGTAGCACAATGTCAGGCCGGAGCATTTTTGGCACAGGAGTAAAAGCCAAAACATGCGGGGAATCTGTGTCACTCTTTACTTTCACCAGAAAGTAAGGCAAAGGTAAAAAAGAGCAGGTATTCATTAGCAGAGGAAAAAAAAGTCTCTGTGATGGAGCACAGCCCTGAGAACACAAACTGGACAATGGAAACGGCGGTGGGATTTTTCAAAGCACGAAAGTAGCTTAGCAACACATATTTATTTCCTGTTTTAGAAAAGGTGCTATGAAGGCACGAATTCCTAGGAGGTGAATCATATATAAAAGACATGCATTGTTTAGCTTTGAAATTGCACACGGAATACCACTGGGATAATTTAGCATATACTCTTCCCCATTCATAAAGACCTGGCATGTTGATCACCTAGCACGCATACATCCAAACACAGTATGAAGTTGGAAAGTCCTTGTGAAAGAGCATTTAATGTCTTTCCCCTCACTTTTCCATTAGTAGCACAATCTTACAGAAAAGTAAACCCTGTCCAAGAAATTATATTGGTACATGAGAAAAATGAAGTTAGAAATTTTCTCTGTGTTCCTAGTTTAGTAAGTAATCATGGAATAACTTACTTCCAGGAGTCCAAAATCTAAAGAAGATGGCTGTTACAGTGTTGCTTCTGTTTGGGAAAGTATAAAGCTCAATTATTTGGGAATTATCTTTCAGTGAAATCTAAAGAAAATCAAACTTTACTCAGAAAATTGTCAAGTTTTTCTTTACATGAATACATTTCTGCTTTCACAGTGACCTCCAGTTTTCAAAACTGGCAACACTGTTTCTGCAAAAATCAAGTCTGAGTTGACATAGTTTTACAGGTTGCATTGATGACATTTATTGTTCAGCTATTAAGCATGAGATCTTTAATGGTCTTGAGCAAGCTAAACTCTACAGTCCTGTCCATAAGCATACAAATATTGTTCCACCTGTGCTGAAAGATATTTATTGATGCTTAGCAATTTATATGAGGTCATCGACCTTTCAAACAGGTTTCTTGCTTGAAAATTTTACTGCCATGTTACATTGCTTGACTAAAAATAATTAACTTTCTATGACACTATGTAATGACACTGACAAACTACCAATAATGTGAAACAGAAATGTGAGACCTTAGAAAACTCTACCTCCTGCTCACTGAGCTTTTTTTGAAAAAGAAAAGCATTTTTTTTTAAATCCATGAAAGTATAAAAATGTCCTTGTTCTATTCTTGTGGGATTTACATGGTCCAGTAACTGCACTATCCACACCACCTCCTGATCTTTAATATACTTGTCCTCCCAACACCTTTGTGAGAGAGAGAGAAAGGACTTTTTTTTCCCCTTTCAATAGATGGGTATCTGAGACATGGAATAAATAGGAACGGACATGGCATGGGCATGGACTTAATCCTGAGATGCTGCAGGCAGGATTAGTACAGATAAGCTGGAAAATGTTCTAGAAAACAGTTCTTGCAGCAAAATGCCCAGGTACATAACTAGTTTTTCACCCCATAAGCAATACCCAGAGCAACTCTTGATAATTACCATTAGCTAAGTGACTTGCTTTCTCTGTTACAGTGATTATTTAAAAAAAAAAAAAAGAAGAAATCTGTCTCCCCCTGCAGCTGTTTATACCTGGGTGTATCTGGGCACACCTTTGGTTCTCTCACATCGTACTGTCTGCGGCATCATGATAGGAAACTTCTCTGTGGGAGGCACTTGCTGGAGCTTTGCTGGAAGAATCAAAGGCTGCAGCCTAACAGATAAATTATAAAAGAAGGAAGCACGGCCAGCAACAAGACTACACTCAGGAATTTTAGCAATTGATAAAGAATAAATATGGTACCGGACAGCTGAGTGAGGGTGTGGAATAATGCTCTTTTCAAGATCTCCCAGATGGTTCAGCCTCATTAGTTGTCTTGAAACTCAAGAGAAAATGGGATCTTACTTGTACTTGAAATAGGGATTTCACCTGTCTTTGATAATTATCTTCTCACTTCCAGCATTAATAGCCCTCTCTCAAGTAACAAAGATTCATCCCTCCCCAACACCTTCGGTCTCCCCGTGCCCAGTGAAAACTGGGAGACAGTTCAGCCCAGGACAGAGCTACAAGCGGGGGTTTAGGAAAGACCATTTCTCGTGTTTCTTTACTTGCCACGTGTCAGTGGCTCTGGTCCCAGTAAGAGAGTTCATCAGCCATTTAGAAAATCCAGTCCCAGGGTTTATGTCTAGCTCAGTTCTCTGCAAGTTAATTTCACAGCTGGTTTCAACCCGAGCCACTAATTATGGCAATAAATGTCTTCCAATTGTGTTAAGTCAGATGTAAATGGGTATTTTGAAGAAAAAAGATGAATGAAACAGATTAGATCCATGAAACTATGAGACTAAATTCTGCTTTCACTTGTAAAAGCCCTATTTGAGTATCAGAATTAGTGTCTGCGTACTACTGATTTACATATAGCTGTATTTGCCAATCAGTCAAATATCTGTGCGTGTATGCAATAGACGTTATTATTTTTATAAGCAGAGTTTGCCTTGTTCTTGAAGGAAACGGGAATTCACTGCTCAGTTCACACATGTCCCTTTGCCTGGGAGGTGTTCCTCGCTCCGGCCACTTCCCGCTCTGCCTCTGCTCATCACCTGGAGACCACTTGCGAAGTGAAAGTTTCTCTCTTTGGCTGAGTTTAAGGGGAAGCAAGTCCAGCCACAGGCTTTGCACATGTTCATGGGAGACGGAGAGCATTGCTCTGCCTGGAAAGCATGCTCGGATTGAGGGAGAATGCAGCGTGTGTGTGTTGAGTGGCTGTTAAAACTGGCTCTTGGGTATTCTGGAGACACTGTGCCTCTTACCCTGCCTGCCTGTGCCGGGAGCCCCTTCGCAGTGATTGCACACTACCTACTTGAATAAGAACCACAGAGACCCCAAAGCATGCATGTCCCCCAAGGACTAAAGCGTTACTAACATAAGAAATGGAAACAAGAACAAATGCATGTTAACTTCAGGGCTGACAGGATTTTGCCTGAAAGTTGAGGAGATAACGGTCTCTGTAGAAGCATGAACCATTTAGAAGATGTTCATGGCTGTATTTCTTCACACGAGCCAAGTCAGATGGTGGGATTGCATTTTGAAGGGGATGGCCAATATGACAGACTTCAAAAATATTGATAGCTCTGCAATGGACATACTCTGTGACAACAGCCAATCCCACCCAGGTGTCAGGAAAGGCCTGCATAATGCCTAATGCCTGTGTACATCGTAAGAGAATCGAGTTCTAGAATCACAGAGTTGTCCAGGCTGGAAGGAAGCCCTGGAGACTGTCTGGCTCCAAGCGGGGCCACTGAAGCATGGGCCTGTACGTAGGAATCAAGATTGGACAGACCAATAGCTTATTCCCCTGAGGGTTAATAGAAATTAATAGAAATGGCAAGTACAGCATGATAATATATTGTATTATTTAATAGAATCATTGAAATTATTCTAAATCAGTGAAAGCTGGGAATTACTGAGCTTTCTTAGGCTGAAAAGTAAACGGAGCAGTAAGTCTAGCTGTTGCTTCGACAGGGATGCTGTGCAGTGGTGTTGCAGATATCATATGCTCCTCCACACCAGCATCCTGTCCAGGACTGAGTCTCCACTGCCTGTAAAAAACCATGAAAGATGAAAATGCCCAAGCAAATGCCCAGTGTAATTGTTGCAGCAGTCTGAATGATACCTCATCTAAAGGTAACTCATATCATCATCGAGCTTCTTTAATGTTCAAGGCTGTGAATTATTCAAAAGAGCGTCACAGAAGAAAGTGAGGCTTCTGCAATGGACTCTGGACCACCCCTGTCAAATCCATTTTAGCATCCCAAGTAGGAGGGAGTTACCATGACCTTAGTTTTCCTTCAAACAAGGACACAGGTTGAGGACTCCAGGTAGAGCTTGGCAAAAAATCTGAATGCCACTAAAGGAAACTTGTCCTGGCGAATCTGGAAGCCCATCAATATATTCTGAATATCTGCCCAGCTCCTTGTAAGCTTTTATTAATTCAAATGTATTGAACTTACAGGAAGAAAAGCTAGAAATTGTACAACTATCTTTTTTTTTTCCCCACTTTTCTTCATTTTGACCACTGATTTGATATGACATATGCACAGATTATTTGTGTTACTGAAGTCCAAGAGCACATTGATTCATTTGTGCCCAGGATATTAATCCTGCAAGGCCCTACGCTGAATGCAGATTAGGTAAAATTTTTGCAGTGCAAGAAAAAAAAAACAACCAACTGTAAGGCTGCTCGCTTAAAAGACTGAATGTTTTGTTCCTCTTCCTTCAATAAGAGCTGCTCTAGCCAAGAATATTAACCCGAGTAACAAAAGGGATGGCTGAAGGGGAAGTGCAAGATGAGGCTTAACATCCTCCAGGCCTGAACCTAAAGTACTTTCTGCAGCAGAAGCTGCTATTGTTGCTGAAGAGCCTGTTGTCAGTTCAGGGACACAGGAGCGAGCCTTCCTATCTTGCTTGAAATTCAAGGAGAGTAACTTAGTGGCGTTACAGTGTGAAAAGAATGTCTTAACATCTGGGGAGACCCAGAAGATGGTCTTGTGCATCTTTATGAAGGTCTGTATTTTCCTAGATGTTAAGGATTCCCTCATTAATAGCAAATGTCCTTTGAAAGTCCTGAAAATGTCCAAGGTTCACTGAGCCGGCCATCGGATAGCTGTGCTGTCCGGAGGAGTGGGAAGGAGCGAAGCGGCCAGCCTGACTGGCTTGCAGTGCCTGGGACAGCTGAGCCTCGGGAGACTGCAGAGCAAAAAAATGTTTCAGCTTGCGCACCCCTTTATCCCCACAGGACAAGTGCACCTTTCCATTTCCCGTGGGTAAATTCAGAGCCTTTGCTCAGGCCCAGTTACAGCTTCATCACTGTTAGGCGAAGGAAGTACCAAGCCAGTGACCAGCTGAAGACCTGCCCGGTGAGATTGCCCTGCCGTCGGACCACATGGGTGTTTGTCCGGGGGTGCACCCACAGTGGGCAGGCAGGGACCTGCTGACACCCCGGCTGCAATGCTGAGCACCTCTGGGGCTGCTCACCGACCTGCTGAAATGGGAAGAATGGGACTCACGCAAAGAATAGCTGAAAAGAAAGCAGGGTGGTTACCGAGCCTGAATAGGCAACCTAATGCATGCACTTTTTTTTTCTACTCCCCTGCCACGCACCAGAGAAGGGATTTAAGTCTGAAAGAGCATTTCCCACGAAGGCAGAGGGCGGTGGGGTAGTGGCTTCCTTCCTTGCCGGGCCGCGGGCTGCGGGGCTCCCTCGGCCGTGCCGTGGCAGGGGGTGATGAAGGAAGGAAGCGGATAACACAACACACGGCCGTCCTGCACACACCGGGGGGCACGGAGGAAGAGTCAGTGGTTGTGAGCTGCGAATATCCGGGTTGAAGAATAAAAGCCAGGTGATACCGATCTCCAGATGGGGCCCGAGCTCCCCCAGCGTCGCTGCCGGGTCTGTGGGAACCGCTCAGGAGCTGAGAGCCTCCTGTGCCCCACAGGCAGAGCCTGCTGTCCCGCCGTCCTTGGCGTCCGTCCGTCCTGCCTCTGACCCAAGCCATGGGGCCAGGCCGTTCGGGCTGGGGAAAGCCGTGTGGCGAGTCCACCCCGGCTTTAGCAGACCCTTGGATGCAGCGGGGTGGTTGCTTCATTTGGTGTTGTGACAGGAAAAACCTCAGCAGGAAACACAGGGAGAAACTTCAAAATTAAGTTAATTAGCCAAAAGATGCTCTCCTCAAAAACAAACAAACAAACAAACACCCCAAGACAATAGTTGCATCCATGCGGTCACTCTACCTATGGTTATATGCCTATTGTCTATCTTAAAAACAAGAGGTGTTGCCAGGTGAATGTATTATTTATTACCTTTTATACATAACCTTGCTTCTATGTTCAGCTTTACTATCAAATGAGCAGGGAAGCAAGTGTCACTGGTTTTGGTGGGAGGCATATATATTCCCAACATTACAGTTTGTCTTATATTTTAAATAATACAGAGAATAGGAAAAACACAGTGCCCACAAAAAATGCAGTAAAAATTACAACATAGGTATTATTCCAGTATCTAATTACACTGAAATCTGAAGGAAATGAGATAACATCTAAGTCAGGTGAATTCAGCAATAAAACTCTCATTCACTCTTGTGGCATGTCTTTCCCCAAAATCACACCAGATTAACTAAAGGATTAAAAGCAATGACAAGGAAGAAAAGAAAATGGGTAAAAGTGGCAGTAAATGAAGGGGGAAAAAAAGGGAAAGATACTAAGGTCTTGTGCTTAAACTGAGCCTTCTACCAGGCCACAGTTTGGTGTGGGAGAGACTGAGAATCCTTTTTTTTTGTTGTTGTTATTCATGTGGCTCGTGGTTCGAAGATGAAACACTGGAAACATCTGTGCTCTGCTCTGCCCTATTTAAATCACTTCAGGACAAATCCATCCCTGTTGTAAGTGGGTGTAACTCTGTTCAAGCCAGTGGAGTTGCACCTGCTTACACTAAGGCGAAATTTGGCTCAGTTTGGATCCAAATTAACTCAACATTTGGAAATAAAAACGAGAAGCTTGGCATATTCCAGCATTTCATCTGGAATCTCATAACGCTTGTGATTAGTTTATCTAATAGATTTACAGCTTGAAAAATATTTTATTCTGCTATCAGCTCAGTCCAAAAATCTCCCTCTCCCTGCTCTCTTCATCCTTCCTCCCTCTTCTTCCTAGGCAGGAGGACCGATCCTGCCTTGGCCCATGTTGGCCTGCTGCAGGCGGTGGGGAGTACAGCTAATAACAGCACATCCTTTTTGATCTCCAAAATGCTCCACAGGAGACAGATAGGTTGTTCCTGTTGGTAAGGCTGGCCCTGCGGCACTCATCTGCCAGCTTCTCCTCAGACCGTAAGGATGTGAGCATCTCAGGATGAGGGATGCTTCCTGCACCGGCACTGCCAAGGACCGGGCCGGCAATGTCTGGCATCACTTGGGAAGGAGGAAGTCTGGTTTCCTCCCTTAATTACTAAAGAACTGGTGCAGAGGCTTGTGTGGGGAGGAGAGTAATTCATTTTCTTTTTTTCCTTTTTTTTTTTTTTTTTAAATTATTTTTGCAGCTTTGTACATCTACCACATTTCTTTAGGAGACATAAGGGACAAGTAGTTAAGCCTGGAAACTGGCAAGCATTGAAATGGGTATCTCTCAAAAAAATGAAAGCACAAGGAAATATTGAAGATCCTCCGCACCAAACCCACCTGTTCAGAAAAAGCCTGAGTAAACAGATAGCCTGAGCAATGTGTTGGGAAAGTCAACAAACTCAGGCTCTCTCACACAAAGGGGGAAGTGAATTCCTGAATCAAGGATTCTCTCCTGAGGAGACCCTGCCCACAACCCTGGGAAGTACAGAGTTACAGCCTGTTAATGCAATTTCTTGCTTAGCCCTCCAGAACGAATAGTCCAAGAAAGCACCCTGGAGCCTAAGAGAATCTGGCTCAACAGAGCAGAGTCACTTGCGTTACACTTGGAAATGAGCTGCAAGACAGATTAGTCTTTGCATTACACATTTCTTATGTTTGAACATTGTTCTATGTGTATACATATGCATATGATACCCCAGCCTTTCAGGGACAACCTGACAGGGAGCACACTATCACAATCCAGGAATGGCTGTAAAACCACCGGTAATGTTTGCAAAATTGGGATGGGGTAGGAAACACTGCTTGGAGAAGAGGAAAAACACTGGCTCAACTGGGAAGGTAGTGGTCTCTTGGATCCAGTACTTGGAGAATCACAGAGTGGCTGAGGTTGGAAGGGACCTCTGGAGGTCCTCTGGTCCAAGCCCCCTGCTCAAGCAGGGCCACCCCTAGAGCAGGCTGCCCAGGACCATGTCCAAAGAGCTCTTGGTATCTCCAAGATCGGAGACTGTACAACCTGTGCCAGTGCTCAGTCAATACTGCCCTGGTAGAACATCACAGCCCAGCATCTCTCCATTTTTCAATCGCAGAATTGTCATTTCAGCCCCATCTCAGCCTGGCAAGGGAACTGAGCAGCTGCCCTGCCTGTGTGGGATAGCAGGGGGGTCACACCAAGGGTCATCAAGATGCTGGTGCCACCTTGCTTCCCTTTTCATCTTCGTATTGAGGTGAATATACAGGTTATATCCATCCAGAACACAGCACAAACTGCACAACAGAAAAATTAATAATCCATATTTTCTCCAAGTGGAAAGACAGAAGCACCTCGAATGGAGCTTTATCTGGCTTTCATTAATAGACAAGCTCCTGTCACCTCAGGCTTCAGAGCGATGTCTCCTGGTAGATGTTTAAGACTTGTGATTCCCACCACATCTTATCTCATACAGGAGGGAAAACAAGTGCATGCTACAGCAACACCCCTCACCTACCCCAAATCTCCAGCCAAATACGAGCTGGTCAAATGATCTACCTTGTAGATCAGCAGCTTGCATGCTGCTTTTGTCACTATATGTTTTTACAAAGACTGTTTTATTAAGTCTTTTACTGAGATGAAGACAGAAGTCGGTAGCATTGTCTGTGTCAGGATAAGACTGAACCCATTATTTGTAAAACGGTGAGGCTCGGCTTTTCTGATGGAAACTGTCAACAGTTGCCATGAAAGCTGTTTGAAAGAAATAGCTATTTGCCTATAACAATTTCACCAGCAATGAAGAACCTACTTTAAAACCACAAACAGCAAACAACTCACCTTCCAGCTCCTTCATGAATTTTCCTATTTAAAGCACACTGGATTATTTTCTAGCACTATGCAAATAACAGAGCTTGAAATCAACAACAAGCTAAAGAAGAGCACAAGGAAACAGAGGGCTGCACCACCCAGAAAAGGGCAGCAAGAACCAAGAAGCCCTTTATTAAAGCAGACATAAATTCCTGGCTGGTGAAAATCAGTGGGAATTTTGGCATTCACTTCAAACTGCTACAATCTGATCCATAAGAGTTTGAATCTAAACACAAAAAGATACAGCACTGGCACTTTGGACACTGAGGAGAACAAGACAAATTAGTTGGTCAGCAGAAAGGAGATATTACGTCTTTTTTTGGCTCTGTTTGAGATCTTTTCAAGGTAAGCATACTACTCATATTTTACTTTATGCAGGAAGCAAGCTAGTTTTACATTTCTCCTTCAAATGTTCAAAAGTGATCTTTACACTCAGTAAGTCTGCATTAAGAAGGGATGAAAAGTCAAGTCCATTGTGGTGTGCCTTGGATGGAAGGTTAGGAAGGATGAGAGAAAAAAAATTGAAAAACATCATCAGATTGTTAATTCTATGAGAATTCATAACTGGGAGCTAACTCCTGCCATCAAGAAATCAAGAAGTACCTCTTATTATCAATGATTGTAGTATCTCTGATTTTTGTCCCTATCACATGGACTGGTGGCAAGATCCAGCCAGTGTAACTCATAACCCTGACAACTTGTCATGCTTCTTTACTGGTATGTAATATATAGAAAAGAATTTGTTCATCTTGGCTTCTGATGACACTTGTGTCAGTCATATCATCTAACTTGAGTTTAAGAGTTTTTTAATATTTCACCATGATATGAAATAGAGCCACTAAGTTTCTCCTATCATTGGAGTCCAGGTTCCTTTGAAACCACTTATTTCCAAGTCTTGAATTTACCCAGAAGTAGTAGGAGTATTTTTGTTTTCTGGCAGATGTCCGTGGGACAAGCCTATCAATCTGAGCAGTTGTTTGTGATTCCATGTGCTTGTAAAAATGAGCAATTCTCATCGTTGCCTATGGTAGTTACTTGGTTTGTTTTGACTTGCTCTATTACTTATTTTCTTTTGTCTCCTAGTCAGAGAAAAATAAAATTGCTGATAAACAATACTACTGTGTGATATAAAGTGTTTGGAACTGTGAATGAAAGAAGCTGGCAAGGAGGGGGAAATAACAGAAGGTAATTTTATCATATCTCTTTGACCTGAAGCAATAATAAATGTGAAGTCTGTACGATCATGGGTGATGGTTTTATATACATATCATATTTTAGATTGGTTTTGGAGAGAAACACATAAAATTGATTGACTGGTGATGTGGCAGTCATTATGCAAATAGAGCAACTTGACCATAAAACACTTTAAAAGGGAGAAGGCAGTTCAGTAACAAGTAAACATAAAAAATGAGGTTATGGTGTCTGTCCTAATGCCCTGACATCTCTCCTGCCAGAGCATGAAAGGAGTGGATGTTGTATAACGAAATTAAAACTTTATAAAATGTCAGATGAAAGTCATAAATAACTTGTCCTTATAAAAAGCATGTCTTTAATTGTCGACTATATCTTTCTTACAATTTTGTTCAGTCTCGGGCAAAGTTCAGTTTTATGAGACCAACCTTGTGCAGCAAACACACCTTTGCTCTGCTGCTTTACTGCAGCGTTAATGGTTCGTTTGTCTTTGGGGGTAGGGGAAGGTAGGCGCTGCTGTTCTAGCCTTTACCTTATGCTGCTCAAATGAGAACCATGAGGTAATAGTAGTTGATTGAATCATTCCATGAATTATTCCCAGTTGCTGTGATAGCAAGTAACAGCAGAGTGTCCCCCCACTGTCCGCTCCACTGTCCCTGTATTTTTGCAGCTGCATGAATCATAAGTGAAGCAAAATGGTGGATGCTTGAGAAGGGGAAAAGAAAAGGAATAATGCACATTTTCATCCTGATCCCACATGAAGCCTGAATAAAATTACTGTCTGCTCATTTTTTTTTTTCCTTTCTTGCCATTTGCTTCAAGATGTTTTTACCCTACCCCAGACCGTATGTGTCTCCATATACCATCAGGACACTAAATAATCTCAACCCCGGTCTGCAGTGCATGCACCAAATCCCCACAGCCCTTCCTGCCTTCCTCAGCATCAGCCCCATGCTAGTGGCATTCCCATTGAGGAGGAAGGTTCATCCAGCAGCCACCTCTCCAGCAAGCCCCTGACTGATCCGTAGTGATACCTGCAGTCAGTTACACCATTTCTATAGGCTGACTGTATTTGTATTTGCCCTTGTCCTGCAGGTCAGGCAGCTGGTCAGAGCCTGAGGCATCTCTACCATTTAGCCAAGAGCCTGGAACATCTTTGAGAGGAAAAAAAGAGAGCAGGGATGGAAGAATACTGGTCCGAGTGCAGATTTGGCTTTAGTTTGGCCTAGATTTGGGATGTGGGTGAAAAATTCTTCAAAACCTGGGAAATCAGATATTTGTCTGGAGGCAGCCATGGTATTAATTTTAGCAAAGCAGGAATTGTCCAAAAGGACAGACTGGTGAGTAGTAAGCCAAGAAGGAGACCTACAATCATGGGACACAAAAGAAAGGGTGGAGAGCATCTCCACTCACACTTCTACCTCACCAGAGTTATCAGTATTTCCTGGAGAGATCCTCTTTTTCCAGTTGGCACTTTGTCCCGGCAGAGTTTAATTTCTTCCCCACCAGGTAAGGCATACACTTGATCAGCTGGTCTCCTAAGCATAAAGTCCAGTGCCTTCAGGCACGCTCAGTGTGTGGGGCAGTCTCGTTGTGCATGTGCTCTTGGTCTGATGCTTCTGGATGTCCCTAAGAGACCTGCCGTGCACAAACATGCCAGTTCTGCAGCACAGGCTTCCTTCTGGAGAAGACCATTTCTCTCCATTTTCTATCCATTAACTCTCCCAAGCTGAAGATGGCCTTTGTGTGTACCCCTCTGGAGGATGAAATATCACTGCATAAAGTCAACCATACTGTTCTCAAATACCAATAAGCAGTGTCAACATGACGTGGGCAGCATGCTGTTGGGGAACCTAGGTTTTGAGATATTAGATACAGTAGTTTGTCAGAAGTGGCTTGACAGGGATCTGCTATCCACAGTATCTTCAAAAGATGACCTAGGGACCATCAAATGAAGCTAATAGGAACTGGGTTCGTGCCAAGACAAAGGAGGCGGTTCTTCTTCCAGCAGGTGCTAGATCTGTGCAGTTCCTTGTCAAAGGACCCTGTGGATACACATGGTTTACATGGGCTCAGAGAGGAACAGGACAAGCCTTGGACAAGAGATCCATTGCAAGCTACTATGTAAACAAACTGCAGTGGCTAGGAAAGTCCAAAAGGTTCTGAGCTGAAAATGGTCAGAGAGTGGGAGGGAATTAAAGGAAAATATTACACATACTTGCTCTGTTCTCACGCTCTCCAAGCATGTAGCCAGTTTTTTTGTAGCCAGTTTTAGAGACACAGTATTGGGCTAGAAGAATCCTTGGTCTGAACCAGTACATTCACACGGATGTTTCCCCTACAGACAATTAGAAGGTTGAATGTTTTTTTGCCATCTAGGCAGGACATCATTAAAAAAAAAAAAAA
>VXBL01007716.1:675206-705339 GCA_013400195.1 Aramus guarauna
AAAAAAAAAAAAGAAGGGATTAAATCTTTAACCTTTTACTCCTACCTCCATTATTTCACAACTAGTTATGGATACTAGCTGAAACTAAGATTGAAAGGTGAAGGTGAGGAATCTGAGCTGCTCTCTCAGCAGTGTTATCAGGCAAGACCGTAATCATGCTAGAAATGGTTGTGATTGTAGAGTCCAATAGTCAACATGAAATCAACATCTGCATCTACGCATCTCCCATGCATAGAAACAATGATTTTCATACTGTATGACAAGATCAATAGGTCATCAAGCAGCAAACACCACATTATGACATGTGGGAGGTCTGTCTGCTCTGGGAAACGTGGAGCCCTTGCCCTGTGCAGCTCTCATGGTGACTGCATACATACATTTTTTTTTTCCTTATTTGGTTATTGTGCAGGTTTCTGGAGCCTTTGTCGGGCATGAAGTCTCACAGACAGATAGAGAGCCACAACGGTAGCAACTTACGTGGCTACAGTAAAAGCAGTAGCTTAGTGTCAGTAGGTGAGATGAGCAGGACTTGGTGAGACCATGGGTTTTAGCTCTAGTGTTGTCATCTGCATTTAGTTCAGTGTCCAGCTGGATCAACACAGAATTAGCTAGAGATAGGGAAGATGTATTTATTCTCTAACATCAACAGCCAATACACCCAGGAGATAGTCCTTCAGCACAGGACACATCAGACACCAAAGAAAAGGCAACATTTCAGCCCATGTCCTGCAGCTATTCCAAACACAGAAACATAATTCCTGCTGGGGTCATTTAGCACCTAAAGGTAACCAGTAAGCAAGTGAGAAAAAAAATGTCCATCTCTGATTTAAAAGCAATGCTTGAACCTGGCACAGCAGAAACAATAGGCTGTTTCCCAAGTGGAGATCAGGTATGTTTATTTTACTGAAATATATGGGTTTGTGACAATCAAAAGCAGATGTTCATTAACAGGCAGAGACGTAGGTAGGTTTCCGAGGCATAAAGCATGAGGAGGGCAAAGAGGCAAAACATTCAATCTCTTGCCTTGCACCTGAATCTGCCTGGCCCCTTAAATCAGTTTTCAGCAATGCTTTTTAATTTTCCTGCTTTTAAGTAACAGCTATGGAGATGCTGTTCCTGCTAGCCTTGCAGAGCAAGTACCTTGCAGATAAGTTTGGTTCCTATTTCAGGATATTTGTCCTTTATTTGTCTTAAACTTGACTTGGGACCTGGAACTAGATTTGAAATCTGATGTCTGAAGGTGTGCAGAGCTGCGAGACTTCTTTTATAAACCCACTGCAACCTTCAGTCTGGAGCTGAGTTCCTTCAGACCCTGCACGTGCTCAGATCCCATGTTTGGTACAGAGGGATCCCTGTGGACGTGTTACTCCTTATATAGCTCTTACACGTCTCCTTACAGTTTGAAACTCCCTTGCTGGAGGTGAGTAATGTTGCACCAGACCGGGGCAACCTTATTCCGAGCAGGAACTGTCAGCAGAATCAGTGCAAGGTCAGCCGCTCTGGTTGTTCCTTTCAGGAAACTACTCCTCCTACAGACACTCTTACACTAAACAAACCCCCCCAAATACACGTGCTGCAGCATTCCTCCATTCGCTGGCGTCATGAAGACTGGCAAAAAATGCCATGGCAGCAAATGTTAGCAGACTGCCAGACCAAATCAAGCCCCATTTTCCCTTGTACAAGGACAACTCCAAGATAACTTAGCAGTTGGCAGAGTTTCTCTTTCCAAACAGTGTGGCAGAGTATCAGCAAAGAAAGTCTCGAGAGTGTTGCTGCCAGGGAAATTGAGCGATGGGACCTGTAACCGGATTCAACACACCGGTGAAAGAATTCTTTTCATCAGCTGACCCTGAGCATACCTATAAGATCATGGGGTTTAATTTTTGTCTACAAGTGCATCTGAACCACAGTTCCAAACCAAATTGAGGTCTACGCATTGCAGGTCAGTCACTTGAGCGCTTTAAAAATGATGAACAGACAAAAGAAATGGGGTAGATTTTGGCTTGTGAAAATTACCCACGTGGCACTCTGTTCACTTTCCTTCATCAAGTAGCCTGAGACACCTCTGCCCACCCACCTAGGTGGTTCACGCTCTCAGAACACGTGGGCTCCCAGACTAAGATGGTTGCTTGCCCACTAGACTATGTAACCTACCAGTTATCCTCAGTGGAAACGCTCATAAACCCGCCTTGCAAAACAGGTCTTGAAGAGGAGGGGACCCAGCTCCTCAGCTGCTGCATTTCAGGGATAATGGTCACAGTAGCAGAATCTTAGTCCTAACTCCTGCAAAAATCTTCCAGCTATGCAATTATACAACATATCATGCCTTGGCTATCTGACGTGGTAATTACTAATCAGAGGTCCAAGGCCAAGTCCTAGTTTTTCTCATCAACAGAGGCTCCTGGGTCCCTGCTGCTCTGAGATGGAGGTGGCAGAAAGAAGCTTGAGGACATCCTAGAGAAGGACTCCAGGAACTCTGGTGGGCCAAGGAGCTTGTCAGTGTCCCCCTACACATGGTGCAGAGAAGCATTTTGGCAAGGTCAGGGAGCAATGGGCATGTAGGTTGTGTGTCCACACCTGGCACAGACCTTGAGGCCATATGAATGTTAAGCAGGTCTATCATCCACAAGGGATGCAGGAGCTGGAGTCTGCCCCAAAGAGGTCTCCACATCCCCAGCTCTGCTCTGCTTCCATTGCCTAGTCCCTGTGCTGCAGACCATGGGACAGGGATAACAAAGTTAAAACAGGTATTTGACACCACAAACCTTATTTCACCATGTTATGAAAACTCACACAGGGCAGTTTTTATTCCCTGGGCTCAGCATTCAGAGCAAACACACTGCTGTAATCTTTAGCAAATACATTTTTGCTTGCACAATAAATCTGTTCAGAAATCACACATTTCCATTCAAACTAGTCACTAAAGAGTCACGTGTTGGGGCCTATCTCTGCTTTGTGCTGACACTGCATAGGCAGAGGATCACGTGCCTTCGTGAAAAAAATCACCAGTCTTAAGGCAGGACTTGGCTCAGGGTCACATAAAACTCCACATTTCATATTGCATTTCCTCTTCTTTCTTCACCAACCAGTCTTGAAATACGTCACTTCCATGCAAGCAGACAGACACACATAACAAATACACCCCAAGTGTCTTTATCTATGCTGGGAAATAAAATGAACCAGGGAGCAGTCAAAGGAGGAGTATTGCAAAGCACAGCCTATGTCCCTCCGGCTAAGCTCTCTTACCCTTCAAAGCAGGGGCAGCAAGCCAAACCATGAGCAGTCCCTGGCCCGGCTGCTATTCCCTAACCATGGGCAGCAGCTGGAAAAGTGCTAGGTGGTCCTGTCCAAAACCATGCCAAGAAGTCACCAATATGAGCTGTCACACACCATTGCCCATGCCCTGGTGCTGGTGAGATAGTTACTACCAGAGCCCACCAGCTGGGACTTCATCCGGGACCCGGAAGATACTCAGTAAATGTCTTCTCTATGAATGAGTCCTGTGAGATTTTGGGAAAACTATAGATACTTTCTCATCTCTGTTAATCCATAGAATGGGGATAATAAGCCTCACCATATATCTCAGCGGTGGAGGGAGGACAGAGCCTTTTCCAGTTTGGATAGTAATGGGAAAGCATGTGACTACTCTGGCTGTACAACTGGGTTTATCCCATTGTGTTTGATAATTTTCATTTGAACAGAGAGTAAATACAGATTTAAGTGGGTCTAATTAATAATCAGAACAGAATTTTGGCCACTGCTTTAAATTACAAATGAAGCTAGTCATCTGCATTGGAAACAGGCATATTTGAGATAAACAGGAATATATACCTTGAAAATATATATTTAAAAACATTTTGCTATATTCTGAAATGAAGTGCTTTGCATTTTATTTCCTATTGACATATATAGCTTTTCTCTTTCATTTGTGTGAGTGAAATATGATAATCCATTCTATTTTTATGACCTACTTTTTGCTGTTATCTGGAACAATACTACTACCTGAACTCCAGTAAAGAGAGGCTATGACTTCCTCATACTGAGGAACCTAACAAATGGGGTGGGGAAAAAAACCCACCACCACTGGAAATGGTTTTATTCAGTGCTGTGCATTTAAAGATTTTTTCCAGTCCCTCAGTTGTCCAGAAACATATGGGAGACATCCCTGTATCTGGGAAGAAAGAAAACAAAATGCACAGGATAAAACAGAGGGAGAGGGGCAGAAAAAGAGAGAGGGAGAGGAAGAAGGAAGGAGGGAAAGCAAGCAAGAAGAAGGAACCACCCAGGCTGATGTTCCCTTACTTGCTCATGTACCTTCATGCCACTACAGCATTTACAAGCCTGCAGGCCTGCGGGGTGCAAAGCACCCCCATTTTTCAGACTTCAGTGCTGAAGATCCTCCAAATTTTGCAGCCAATGTGTAGAACTACATAGAGATAGTATGCTTGAAATGCATTGTTTAGCCGCAGTTCTTCCAAACTACCTGGCCTTCCCCTTATACATACAGTAGATGTTCATTTAAAACTTGAAAGGTATATACCAGCTATGTTGCCCAGCCAGGGGCTGTATTTCCGCCTTCAGGGAAGGTGTAAGTGTGAGGGAAGCGTGGTGGGAAACTGTTATTTTCTGAAAGTTCACCACCCCCAGTGGGGCTTTACCTCTGGGTAATGTAGGTTGTTATATAGGTGTGGGCTCTCCTTTGAAACTCACGCACAAGACTGTTCTGTGAAAAAGCATCTGCGCAGCAGCGAGGCTTTTGCAAAGGCTGGTGTATGGAAGACTTTCAAACACCTATGTTTCCACAGTCATTGGAGGCCATAAATGCAAGACTACAGCTTCCCTGGCCATGGGTTCACAAAACTGCAGTGACGCCGGGAGATGGAGAATGCTCGACACCAGGTGAGGGTCAGCTGAAAATATCTCTTTTTCCACGTGGAAGAGTTAACTGGAAAGACGGTTAAAGAACAGTATTCCATGACGTCAGCGGTGTTTATGACATGCTTTTTAATTACCCTTACCAGTAAATCAGTGTGTGCACTTTAGTACCGCCAAGTAAGGCATACTTCAAAGAAAATAATAGTTCTGTTGATTAGCTAATGAATATGCTATCAGAGAACTCAAGGAGCCTTTTCACTATTGCTCACTTTAAATAATAATGCTAATTAAAAACATACTGCGTGCCTCAGGTCCACTGCTCAACTTTTGAAACAATGAAACTCTCACATTCATTCTGTCAATTATCTGCTCTGTATTTATTAATAGAAGGATGCTGTCCTGTCCCCTGGCTACGTATTTAATACATTGAAGCACAATAGTACATACAGACCAAAGGAGTGAATTTAATCATACCTGCGGTTGGAAAATGAACCCCCCTTCTCCAGAGGGCTGGGGAAACCCTCTTTGCAGCCTGCCGGCTGAGACACAGCCTCGGTGTTCACGTATCGGGTGCCACCCTGCAGCTGAGGGTGACACCCCACAAATACGGTGCCGGCAGCTTCCTCTTTCCCGCATTCAGCTGATGAGGCTGAAGACAGCACAGCTAACAAGGTCAGGGGACTGAGAGAGCTCAGATAGTCACTGCTGTCTCTCCCCAGTGCTTTTACCTTGTCTGCTTTCATGCTCGAGTCCCCTCTCTGTTTGGAGTGACTTTGCCTAAAAGATCCATTTAATCTAGGCTCTTTTTGCTCTACACATCTCAAAACTCATACAGACTTTATGGGCCAGGTTCTGCCCTTCTGGGGGACTCTCCTGGGGGCAGCTGTCTTCAGGACAGCATGCAGCCCCAGTGTCTGTGGGTGCCTATAAGTATTCTCTGATGCAAGCAGGGCAAGTGCAGAGCATGCCAAAATTACTTCAGAATTACTGCAACAAGAAGTTCAGCAAATTACAAATTTCCTTTAGCTCCACTAAGAAGTCTGCCATCGGAAAATGTAAAAGGCAAGATATAACAAAAAAATCTAGAGCATTTTCTCAACAAAAGAGGTTCTGTAAAATGTTTGTATTCCTGACAAAGGAACCTGGTTGTGATGAAAATATTTTTATTTTTTTTTTAAACCAAATACTTTCAACTCATGAAATAAGCACAACAAATGCAATCATTTCAAAAACCTTTGCTGAAAAGACCTAATCTTCTGATCACACTACAGTTTCTGGTTCATCCTGCTTTTCTCCTGTGCTACAGCTGTCCTCAATCTTAAGTCTTCTCCCTAAAAAGGTCTACTCCCACTGCCTTCTGTCGCAATGCCTTTTATTAGCTGAGCTCCAGCCGATCGTTACTACCTTGTTTCCCTCCCACCCGATTTGAGTAGGTAGCACACACTCTTGTATTTTTTTAACCACAGGGAGTATTCAATCTCCTTTAAACAGGCCATTTTTGCTCAAGACAGAATTTTTGGGCCCAAAGCGCAAGCCCTCTCAGCAGCAAGCCAGGTGGGCACCGCTCTCCTGCACCACCACGTAGGTGGTGGAGGTGGGAGCGTGATGCCCGATGCCCCAACCCCAAGGGGTTGACATAACCTCCCCCAGATACAGGTGGCAGCCTGGGCTTTTGATGGCCAAGGTTGCCTGATAGCTCCAGCACCTGGCAAGCCCCTGAACCACAGGCTGCCCCACTCACTCACACTGCCTGGGAAAGCTAGCCGAATCCCGTCCTGAATTCCTCTGCCTTTTATGAGGCTCCTCCCAATGGCTGGGGCTTGATCTAGGTGGCTGCCTTAGGTAGTTTCATTACTTACAAAGGTGTCAAACACATACTCCTTGCCTTTGTAGCTAACACAGCTTTTACACCTAACCAGACAGCTTGCTGCTTCCTGTGCGCTTGCCTGCTTTAGCCGGTCGTAATTTAGGGCTGGGCTCATCTCTTTAACGGGTCCCTATAAATCAGAGTTCACCTCTGCCACTGAGCTGTGAGGAGCTTCACTCCTGGCTGTAAGGGGAGCAAGAGCAGGCCTGGGAGAGAGATGGAAGATCTCAGTGTAAATCTGTGTAGACAGAGAGACAGGGTTAAAATTTCTCAGAACCGTGTATGGCTGAAACTTCAGAGTTAATGTTTCACTCCCATAGGTTTCCCCATCGATGGAGTACATTAAATCATGAGTGAAGAATCTTGACCAGCTTTTAGGTTGCCTGAAGAGAGAAAGCAGGGTGTACATCAATATTGTAGTGCCTTGGTACATAACAGGTGTGAAATATGACTTTCTTTCAGCTTTTCCCTGAGTTTTTGATATGTGGCTCGTTTCAGAAGTGTTAATCCTTTGCTTTAGATAAGAAAGGGTTTCGCAGTGTGACAGATTTGACCCTGTCGCACAGTCCTGAAGCAAGCAGCCCGGCTCACACCCCTAGCTACTTGCACAAGGGAAAACTGCATGCACCATTAAAGGCAGCGGGATCAGGACTGGTTTACACTGGAAGAAGGGGTATGGCACACAGCTGTCAATGCCTATCCATGTCTTCCTGAAGAACTCGGCCACAGAGGACCGGTAAGATACCGGTGTCTTGTTTACAAAGCCCAAGTCTGCTGGGATCTGTGCTCAAAGTTTCTTACTTCGAAAACTGATCATGGAGACTTAGAAAGACAAGCTGTTTTTCCTGAATTTCCTGCTTATACAAAGCTTTCATTTAGTCCCAGGAATTTTATCACTACTCTGAGCAAAGCATAAGACTGGGCAATAAAATAGGAGCTCTAACTTTAAAGACAGCACTGGCCTCCTTCTGCCTAGTGCACAGTTAATTCTGACAATACTTTGTGACAAGTTGCCTTTTTTAATTTTCTGGGAGTTACTAAATTGTACAGAGTGTACTTTCTCCATGCCTGTTCTAAGCATAGCCACGGTGCTTTGAAAAACCTTGAAGGAATCACTTGGTGGTTGCGAGGAAGAAAAAACATTCTGTCAGTCAAACTTCAACATTTTTTTTTCCCATTGGATAAAATAGTAATGTTATTTTCCGGTTTCTAGGCTCTCATCTGAAAAAAGAAAAAGGCAAAGTTCCTGGAAACTACAGGACAACATCTTGTTATAAGGGAGTATTGCTGCCTGTTCCAGGCTGACATGTTCCTAATAGTTTAAAATAAAATTAAATTAAACGAGCCTTGTGACATACTCAATTTATTCTGTGAAGAACAGAGGGTATGGCTCATTTCTTGTACGAACTGTGGAAACCGCAAGAGGTGCCCTTGCCCTGATGTGCGCAGTGGCAGGGCAGGTGGGTCTGCCCAGACCTCACAGGCGTTGCTTCTCACCTCATCTGGAGATGGCCCACCATCCCAGTGCTTCTTTTTTTTTTTTTTTTTAATAAACTTCAATTCAGACAAAATGGAACAACTATAGACCACTGTGGGTTATGGTAGAAGAAGGAGATAAGAGTAAAAGGTCTAATTTTTAAAACTAAAGGCACATGCACACACACACATAGTAAGCAAGGCACAAAAAGCAACATTATTTTTAAAAAATGTTATTTATTCCCATGAGAAGAACAAGTAGGATTTGGATCACATTTGGGATTCAGTGCACTACAGAAACCTACCACTGACCCCTCTTTTTTTAAAAATCACCACATTTGCAAGATGCCCCACATGCCTCTGTTCATTCTTCAGGCTGTGGTCTTCACAGCATTGAAAGGTCACAGACCAAAGACCCGCAGACCGCGGTCTTCGGAGGTTTCCTTCCTGCTTCTCCAAGAGCAGCGAGCTGCTCGGCAGGCCCTGCCTGTGCGCCATGCTGTAAGAGGACACAGATTTTCAAGTTTTGTTTGTTCAACTTTGAAACACGGCCTTTTCTTCTGCGGAACTCAGGATGTATTTAACAGGAAACAATAAAGATGCAGGACAGTTTTGGAGAGGAAGTTGGACATTTTAGGTAGGCAGAAAATAATCACTTATGCTGAAACTGGGTCAAGACGTCACAGTGTTTACCACGGCTCTCAGGAAGAGTGCCATGGGGTTTTTAATAATGACAAAAATTCAAAACCTCAGCATTGGGTCTCATCTCAAAAAGTAATTCGGTTTCAGGCCAAATGGAAACTAATCTGGCCTATAAATCACAATGCAGCAGATGTAACCTGCTCAGTCCTGAGCCCAGTCACTTTTGTTTGGCTAAAGTTGGTCTTCCAGTCAGCTTTTTTGTAAAGGTATCAAGAGATTGAGCACTCATCTTCTTCCCTTGCCATTGCTCCCATCGCTACTCCGGCTTCACCTTCTAGCCCCTAGATCTTATTATGTCTTTCTCTGCAAGATCAAAGGCCCATTATCACCCACTGTTTTCTCCCCATGAATGGGCTCACTACACCGGTCACCTTTTAGTCGTCCTTTGGATGCTCTAAGTGGACTGTGGTCTTTAAATTTGTCAAGGCCAGATGTTTTCCCCAGTCCTTAAATAATTTCTGTGGTTCTTCTCCCTACCCTTGCCAATTTTTCAACATCCTTTTCAAACGTGGATACCAGGTCTGGATGCAGCATCCCAAAGTAAAATAACCTACTCACTCCTACTCAGTATTTTCCTCTTTATTTGCTCAAGGACTACCTTAGTAATTTTGGTTGCTACGCTGCTCTGACAAGTCTTGTTTGATTGCATGTCCACCCGGGCACCTAAATCCTACTCCCCTCCCCTATATATTATACTAACTTTCATCAGATATCCTTAAAGAAAGACAGTAAGAATTGATTCCAAAACACGTTACAAGCACGTAATGAGGACCTCAAGACTTTTGCAACATGTGGAGTAGAAGGCTCTTGAAACTGCTCCTCAAGCCCTCAGTTTCCTTCTCCCTGGCCCACTGCAATAACCCTTGCCCTATATTTTAATACTGAATCCAGTGTGTTTGACACCACCCTGGAATGTCCAGTGTATACAGATTTAGGAACTGGAGGATCTGTGAGGAATGAAATTCAGGACAGCTGGATAAGGAAGATCAGGAGCTGCAAGCACACAGGAAGGGTTGAAGTCCATTTTGGGTTTCTGCAGCCTGCATTCAGCTAAGGCTCATGGTAACAGGGACAGGATATAACTCCTAAATCCCTTTTTCTCTTGGAAAGGAGCAGAAGTTATGTTATTTTTATTCAGGAAGAGACAGTAAGTTACCCAAGTTCTACCCAAGGACTGGCGCATGGCTCTGTCTAGCTTTGCGGCAAGAAAACCAAAACAAATCAGCTACTTTGGCTCCTCACCCAGGTCCTTGCCCTCTGATCATCCAGATGTAACGAAGCCCACCTGTGGTTCTGGAAACAGCCAGGCACCTCTCTCTCCCTTTGGGCAACCTGTCCAAGCCTGGTTCTCTCTGCTTTACCCAGGTCACCAACCCAAGTCCAGCAGCTGTTGCACCCCACGTATCTTCACAGCACTCGGACCACACCAGTATATGTCCTCAATGCCATGCTGAAAATTACCACTCTGGACCATGGCACAGATTTCAACTGATTTCAAGCACTTTGAACAGAAAAAATACTATTTTGGGTGAAGGTGATGGGAATACTACTAATGGAAGACTGGAGCCCAGGGTAACACATGTAGCCAGGACCAGTGTGCTGAGGGGCCACCCAAGCAAATGTGAGCCTTCCAGTATTGCTTGGTGGGGGAACCTGAAGCAGATGCCTCAAGTCATTAGCTATTTAATTTTGGCTGTTTCCACAGAAAAGGTGCTAAGGTGACAACTAATCATAAGCTTTTTTTTCTCCCAAATGTCAACTCTGAAGCTTCATTCTGGTGCTAGAGATCTGCACTGGGGTCAGCCTGGCTCGTTCAGCCTCACTAGTAACGGAGACCCATGGCCGAACTCTCTTTGTTCTTTCTCAGCCCATCCCTGGGGCTGTCACTGAAGAGAAACAGGGATAAGTGAGGAAAGCATCTGGCCAGGCTGATACATCATTATCAGTGCTATTGATGATGTATGAGCCAGACCGAAGTCCAGCTTACACACCCAGAGCTGTGCCGGCTCAGCAGGGCTGAAAGGCAAAATAAAAAAAATTAAAANNAAAAAAAAAAAAAAATAAAAAAAAAAAAAAAAAAGAGAGAGAGAAACCTTTATTTTGTCAAGCAGTGGCCGCTCCAACAATCAGTACACTTGGAGAGCAGTTTTGGTAAGTAGGGAGGTACTGTTCTTACAGTCTTTGTCCATGTAAAATCATAACACAGAACCTGGCTTTGAGCTCCTATACAGTCAGGCAACATGGCACTGCACACCCCTTGCCTCTTGCAGAGGGGTAAAACTGATTTAGCCCTGTTTCTGGTCCAAGGAGGCAAAGTATTTCCTTCTTGATGTTTGTGCTGGTAAGAAATAATGGGAAATACCTTCCCTACAATTTTTTTTTCCTTTTTTGTTTTTTTCCTGATATCACCTAAAAGAGCATTTTCAGCCCTAGATCCAAAATGAGTCTCTTCACTTAGGGCATCTTTTTATGCCCCTGCAAGATTTATTTTCTGCAGGAACCACTCTAAGCCAGACCCTGGGTTAAGCTGGTGCTTAGAAGGGAGCAGGGCCTCTCAGGACCACTCTTGATATTGTGCCGCAGGCTTTCAAAGCAACGTGGCCTTCCACAGGCTGCTGGCAAGAATGTCAGCACTCAGCTGACTTCTGCTGCTAGGTCAGCAACCCAAAACTGAGACCTGCTGGTCTAAACCTCCCGTTTTATGATAACTCTGAGCAACACAGCTCTGACATACCTGGCAGTGAGTTTTGTGCTAGGCTTTTCAGAAGTGGCACACCAAACTTCACCTCAGCAAGAAAAAAGAGGGGAAAAAAAAAAAGATGTCAACCCCAGCTAAGGCTGAACACTCTTCAACAACAGTTAGCAACAGCTTTTTTATCCATTTAAGTGTCAACACTGGAAAATCACAGGAAAGGGCATTTTAGCCAACAAATGATTCAAAAGGGAAGATATTCACCCACTTCACACCTTTTGCTTTTTAAACGCAATGTTTCTCTGTTTCACTTTGCACTTAGATAGGGATTTATTTTTGTAAATCACGAGACCTGAGCCCGTGTGGTCCCAAGGCTAGCAGGGCTGGGGTACCTGGCCACGTCAGTCTCCAGGGAGCAAGGACATGAGGTGTCCCAGCACCAAGACTGGTGTGACGGCCCTGCCAAGAAGGGCGAGGGGTCCCCACTTCTGGCTAGCCAGAGCAGCCCAAACCCCAGACGAGGCTTGGCCTGACCTCTTTTTTCTTGAAGCCATTCCCCTCCAAGGGCTGTGCTGCAGCATTCATCCCATGGTCCTTACGACACCCCTGGGATAAGGAGACAGCCTCGACTCTCTGGGTTGGAAAACCAAGGGGCAGATTCTCAGCTGGTGCAAATCAGCATAGCTTCACTGGAGGCCAAGGAGCTATCCCAATTCACCCCAAATGAAAGTCTGGCTCAGAGAGGCAAAGAGACGTGTTGCAGCCACTTCACAGGTTGACAGCAGCGCTGGGCACGAAGGTCGGGTGTCCCGGATTCCCGGTCTGACAGTACTGCCGATGCAGCTGGAAATCACACATGGCGTTGTCTTGGTCCGATCAGCCGAGCAATGCAGAGGACTGGTCCTCAGAGCCAGCGAAAGGTTTTCCACTCCTTTCAGTAGCTAAAATTCAGTCTTCTCTTTTCAGCAGCAGCACCTTTAGTTTTTGCTGCCCTTCACCTTTGGCGACTGGAGGATGCCAGTAGGCACATGATGGCTCTGCCACCCAGTTGGCTTTACCCAGTTACATCTGGGTAACAGGCAGATCTTTGCACACACAGGGGACCTGGGTGAGACCTTTCAGCTATGGTGTGAAGGCCAAGCAAAACCATGACAGTCTTCACAAGGCATGGGAACAGTTCCCCAGACTTTTATCAGAAAAACCTCTCATATGCCCATGAGGGGCTTGTGTTGGTAGGAGCAGGGCCCTGGTTTTATGCATCATCAGAAGGTGTAGTGAGGGGAGCTGCAAAGAAGTCAAACGCAATGCAGATAGCTAGCCAGAGCAGGCACTTCAGCTGGAGACCTTTCTTGCAGCCATCAGACACGCCACCCGCATCAGGTACATTTCCATAGCTTTTAATGTAGCTTAACAATTGCGTTGGAGACAAAGGAGAAGGCACAGTGTACAGGAAAAAGAAATTATCCCAAAATGATACCCTTTTATTTGTAAAGCTCTGATGAAACAACTTTCCAAATGACATCCCACTTAAAAACCAATGGAAACCAACCTAACTATGCGTCACTCACACTATACAGATTGCATCCTACATTTTCAAGATGCCTAAATATCTTATGGAGTATTTACATATGTATCAGTTAGGTAGTAAAGTTTCATTGTGATTTGTTTCTTTCCAACACATACTTATTCAATGGCAAAAAAAACCCTGGGGATGCATTTGCATTTTTGCACGATACTTCCGAGCAAACAGCTAGGGCAATTTTCCTGAGAGAAGGCTTGTTCTTTGAAACTCTTGCTTTAAGAACTGGAAATACAGAAAGTGGATGGGGTTTTGTTGCTCTAAAAAGCCTAAGGATGCCTAGTTAAGTTTTTCTTTTAAATTATTTACGTACCATTAAGTTAAAATGTTTACATTCATTCATTCGTATAAAAACCGTTGTTAAATCTTATGCAAATGATTTAACACTGATTGCTGCAACGCAAATTGCACTTCTTTAAAAAAATTATTGTATATATGGAAGAAAAATATCTGATTGCTACCCTGTTTACAAATTTCGACTGACTCTATGCAGTTCAGCCAGAAAATACAAACTTTCATAAACCTCAGTCACAGTGTACTTTAAAAGTTATATCGCAGTCTTGCAAAGTGAGTAAATATTTTAAACCAAAAAATAAAACCAACCCCAAAATCTCCTTAACAAGCTGGACCTTGTGAGACTTGTACCAAACGTTGTCATTTCTTCCAGAGGCAAAGCTGGGCTCTGAAGAGCAGAGCAAGGCACGCTGGAGACGGAGGGCACAGGAGGAGAAAACCGACGGGGCGAAGACATCAAATGTTCGGTGCAAGATGTCTGCGCCGTCTCAAGCAGTACGCACTTCTGACGCTCTTTAAAAAGTATCTCGCTATCTCTAGTAATTAAAGCCTTTGCTACTCCCTCCCCGACACTGACGACTTCCACCAAATTCTTGGGGGAGAAGGTGATGAGAGACTGAAAACAACTATACAATCAGAAAGGCAGCGCTGCTGGGTAAGTTGAGGATGTATTTCTGGAATCTATCAATAGGTCTAGGTTTATCTCTTCTTTTTTTTATCCTTTTTCTTTTTCTTTTTTTTTTTTTTTTTTTCTTTTTTTTTTCTTTTTTTTTTTTTTGAGAGAGAGAGAGAGGGTGTAAAGCTGCATTAGCTTTCAGTGGGCATTTGCTTTCTTGCATAGACGAGGAACTGGATGCTTTGGCAGAGCCTCTTCCGGAGGCTGAAAAACACCTCTGCCGCCAAGGCACAGAAACAGTTTCAGAGGAATGGTCTTTGCCAGCACTCTCGCTGCCGCCGTGACCGCTCCGCAGAAGAAACCATGCGCAGACATCTGGGGGCTGCTGCGCAGCGCCGGGATCCAGCTTCCCTCACGCCGGGTCACGCCAGAGCCAGGGCACACCAGGGATCCTGTCTCACAGATGCCGTCACTTCGGCTGTGGAGGTCAGGCTGACTCCTGTGTACAGCCCGTCTTGACCTGAATACTTAAGGTTGCTGTTTTCGGGACTGGTGCTCTCTCCTGGGCCAGACATCACCGACGAGCTCGCCTGGAGGTAGGGGAAGAGCAAAGAGAGGTTTCATTGAGCGGGTGAGCTTTGCACGCACTGGGGTGTGGGTCAGAGCACAGTGGGCTCAGGGTTTGGCCTCTGCTCACCCCTGTGCCTCAAAATCCTGAAAGTGAAAAAGTCTCTTAGGTCATCCTGCTCATTCTCCCCTTTGTGAACCAGTGACTTTATTATACTGGCAAGGTCTGACACGGGTGATAGCCGCATTTGGAGAACAGCACATGGTTTTCTTCACAGCAAGGTGGGAAAGAAAACTTGGGATATGCAGAAAAATCTGGAAATCAAACCGTGATGAAGAAAGTACTGTGCATGTGTCCCGCTGCCCCCTACTGAAGGGACACCAATGCCAACACCAAAAATGTGACCTGGGAGTGGTGGCACCTATAGTTTTGCTTCCGCAGTAGGAGAAGCCCAATACGTTCTAATTCTCCAGCAGCGGGTGCAGAGCACCTCCTGGAAATCAGCCTTCTTTGGCTCCCTCAGACCTTGAAATGCCTAACGTCATTCCTCACCCTTCAGCGACAACCACTTCGTCCCTGTAAGACTGGCCACTAAAGGGGATGCTCCTTTCATCTCAAGCGGAGAAACACTACGCCTTTGAACCAGGAGCCTTTTTGTTCTGCCACCTACACGCACAAGACAACACGCAGGGGAGCCCTGGTAGGCACGAAGATGAGTCTCTGAACTGCACTGGAACCAGTCCATTTATTTTAACAGAGAAGCAGAGAGTTACAAAGACAAAGAAATGATCATTTTTTCCATGAGGCTGAGCAGATCCGCTAAAGAGGAAAAATTTGCAGTGCCAGACAGAGAAGGGGCAACGTTTTCACCTGATAAAGGAAATGTTTGAGAGCTGACTTCATACAAAATTAACTCTTGGATATGTCAACTTTAAAACCTTAATTTACTTGTTAATGGATAGTCTTCAGACGAGATTCCTTAAAAAAAAAAAAAGATACTATCCTAAACTGTGACTGCAGAAGCTTCCTGCCTGCTGTTTAAGTGAAAAGTATACATATTTAATCATTTTACAAGAGTGGAGCTCTTGGCTCTCCTGGAGCTGTGCCAAGCTAGCAGTCCTGACATCGGAAAAGCAAAGCTTCATTTATTCAAAGGTAATTTCCAAACGGTGCTGTGCACGGTTCTTGTTGTCATGTGTAACCCAGGGAAAACCTCACCTTCTGAAAGAGATACTCATTGCCAGTGGTCACTTTTGTCTGAAATAACCTGGCCTCCAATATTTTCTTTAGCTTTTGTTACAATGGTTGATCGCCACTGTTTTTCCACCTAGTCATCAACCAGGATCCCGCTCCATCGGTTGCTACCCAGAAATGTAGAGATGGAAGGAATAACTGCTTGCTGCCCAAAACAGCCAAAATAGTTCTAACCCTAAGAAGTATGTTTTATCCCTCTACCGAATACACAGTTGCCATTCAGTGAAAACAAATCTCTGTATCCTCTTTCCCTGTGACTATGCATGGAGAATTCAATGAGAGAATTCAATGGAGAATTCAATTCGAAGTTTCACAATAACTTTTCTGTCCAGTTTTGGTCTTGCATCAGCCTACTTTTTCTAAAAAGGATTTTTTTTTTTCTAATAAGGATTTTTTTTTCTTCTAATACATCAAATAGACTTCTGTTACCACAAAAGACATCCTTTTTAACAGCTTGAGTGTCCCCACAGTGGAAGAAGGGCTTAAATTAGAGTTGAGCAGTGTTTGCTCAACCTGAGCTAAAAATACTAGAAGCTCCTTTGAAAGGTTCCCGTTTGCCCATATTTGCCGCTGTTGTTCCGGTAGGCAAATATCTTATCACTACTTGTACTTGGCGGGCTTGGAAAGTGTAATTCACCCTTTTCCTGATTCAGCCCTACAAAGGTGGGGTGCAGGGACCTGCAGTTTCCATTTGGGGTTATCAGCCACCCCTCCCTCGGGCACCCCAGAAGGGAGGACGCGGAGGCACGTCCTGTTTGAAGACTGCCCATCCCTGCCCGACCAAGGCCGGATCCTGGCTCCATTGAGCTGGGACGGGCAGGACCTGGGCAGGAACGCCGGGCCTGGAAACCCCACCCTGGTAATGTCATGACAAATCCAGGCAGCTCGGGCAGCTCCCAAAGTGAGGCATGGAAAACAAACTTTAGCTCATGAAAAAGACGCGGCTGAATCACAGCTCTGCTCCCGAGCCTGCCTGCCCCCGCTGCTAACTTCTCCAGCTTTAAGGAATGGAGGAAAGATGACAGAAGCTACAGTTCGGTATTAGAGGACAGTTGTCAGCTGGAATAAATAAGGTGAACAATGCTGCTGAAGTCAAACAGCCCTTCTAATTCACAACAGCTGGCGCTATCAATAAAAAGGTAATGGATTTATTTTTATTGCTGAAATCTGATAATAGGATAATCAACTGAAGCTCAGCTTCCTGAGGAAAAAAATGAATGAAGCCCGTTGGGAAAAGCTTGCCCCCCAAACAAACAGAGAAAGGTTGTGTTTGTATCTGCAAAGGCTCATCTTTTTACCCAAACCAGCAGGAACTGGTCATGGGGCAGCCTCCAGGCAGGTTGTCTGGGTCGGAGATGGCCCTTCTGTAGAGGACCTGCCCACCACGCTCACAGGGAGATCTCAGCCAGAGCCACAGAGGGCCTTAGACACCTACATCGTACCCAAACCTGCCATCAGCACCCTGGAGCCAAATTCACCTCCATTAAAGCTGGCCCAGATCAAAACCAGACTGCTCATCCTGTGCTGGCCAGCACTGGCATCTCTGGCTGAAGGACTCTTGCTTTCTTCCACCCACTCCTTCCTGTGCTGCTTGCCCACCACGGGGAGCAGGGAGAAGGGAGGGACACCCACACAACCCCCCCTNACACCCACACAACCCCCCCTCCCCCCGACCGCCCCCCATGCCTCCACAGCCAAGAGGCAAAGCTCTGGGCAAGGAGCTGTGCTAACAGCTTGGGGTGGGGGGGTGGCGAGCAGCCTTGATCTAGACCTTTGCTCTATCTGATAGACCTTTGCTCCAACCACTTCACAGGTTTAAAATGCTTCACGAAATTTGGACATTACACTAGGTCTCTAATAAACTGAATCTCAGCCGACACTCGCTTCCTCTTCAGTTAGCATAGTTTAGTTTCGCTATACTTAAATGATGACCATAGTCAGCTGAAACACACTTGCAAAAACCCCTTTCGCATGTAATGTGCTGCGGCAAATTGCAGTGGAGTCCTTATTCTTCCAGCCTCAGCCTCCCTGTGACAACTGCCATCCCCACCAAGAGCATGTTCTCCCAGTACTGTAGCTCCCTGGTTTCTGAAGAGCAAGTCTCAGCACTGCAAAACCACAGCCTTTTTTTCTGATTTAGCGACCCTCTTGCTATACAAAGTTGTCATTTCTCGCTAGTTCAATTGATCCTTTTGTTTATGTTGCAGATGTGCAAGTTTACATAGCTTCTAATCTCTCCTTTGTTATAATATAACAACATACATCTGTGGTTAATACCTCATTAATTTCCTAAGGTAGGCAACTTCCAGCATGACTGTCAGGGGCTGTATGAGTAATTGGCTTTATTGCTTTGGCAATAAAACAAAACCAAGAAAAATGTATGCTTCTATATGCATATAGATGTTTTGGGTAGAACCAAAAATACACTTTTCCTTGGGTTTCCCTGCTGAAACAAAAAAGCTGGGTTGCCTTGTTCTGTTTGATAAAAAATGAAACGTTTTCTTTTGGATACGTGTACATGGAGCAAAGAAAATGAATGATTGATTTTATGAAACTGAGCAGGGAGAAGAAAGCAGCATTCTATTTTGTCCAGGAGCGAGGACTAATGCAGAAGAGGTAGGAGACCAAGAGAAGATTTAAACTGGAGTACCAGATCTCCCAGCATAATGCCCTGACTACCAGACTATTTGGTATTTTAGGTTGCCCTGTTCCTCATGCCTCCTGTTGATCTTATTCCACCTGGTTTAGATAAATATTTACTCATACCAGGACTGAGGCACCGTGTTCCCATTTTTCAGGTGAAAGTCCTAACAACCATTCTGGCGAGTATTTCTCATGGAAAGTCTGTCCTGATTGCTATGAAATTATTCTATACCAACTGAAATCTTGCAATTGGATAGTCTGAAGGACCCTCGGCCATTCAACTTTCCAATATCCAGGTGGTTAGGAGATTTTTTTCAAAGAGGTCAAGTGTCTTGGTTCATCCACACTCTGGGAGATACTGTACGGATGCTGATTCCCTGTTGCCTGCATGAACGTCCTGCCCATCTGCTGCGTAAAAGGGAGCGAAGAACACCACCTCTAACCATCTCAGGAATCCTCTTCTGAAAACCAAGGAAAGCAAATCCAGAAGCTATTCAGTGAATTCAGCCCAGGTTGTTGGGCATTTTGGGGACAGTTAAAACTGCATTTTCCTACTAGCTCACCACCTGCCGAGGCCATTTCAGCCAGCTCTCCCACTTTCCAGCCTGCAACACTGAAGAGCCAGTCCTGAACCACTTATCAAGGTAAGCCTCCAAGGCAAGTAAGTGCCAGTTTTACCTGCAAGACAACTGTCCTAAATTATTCTACGGTGTAGGATTACGGTCCTTCTAAGAAAGCTCCAATCTGGAGTCAAAGGGTGCAGTACCATCTTCTGAAAGAAGAGCTCCTCGGGTGCTGCTGAGCCTTTACTGACTTCAGCCCTGGCTCATGGAACCTCCATGTCCTGCCATAAAAAGCAGATTTTATAGCAGTTTTCATCCTGCCTTTTATCCTAATAAGGGAATAAAGCCCTTCTGGTAATCACACCAGTGGAGCCCCTGCATGGAAATGGATGGGTGTGCGCTACAGACCGTGCCCTTCGTTTTAGCAAATTATTCTGCGTAGCTTTTCTCTGCACAGTTTCAGCAGCATCAAAGGGAGAGCAGGTATAGATGCAGATGCAGGCTGTCTGAAACCTTCAAATCTTCTTTTTATGGGGATGTAAGGCAACTTCCTATATCATGCAGCTGGACCTTTTCCATATTAGTAACACAGGACACCCAGTACTTATACTGCTTAGGAAAACAGAAATAGGCCTAAATCCTAGATCCAGATGTGAATTTGGCAAATAGCCCCTTTACAATGAGACAACTAAATATCTCCGATCCAAACACTTCTACATTTTGGGATGTTTGAAATCAACTTTGCACCCACAGCAATTCATTAATCATATCTTTTAAATGTTTAAACTTCAGCTAGAACATAAAATCAACATTTAAGGTTCTTGCTAATTTGTCTCAAAATTGGCATCACGTAAGATTCCCTTCATGAAACGGAGAGTCTCAAAGACATTGCCAAGAGTAATTACTGCCCTTTTTCTGCCCTCCCTTTTTATTTTACTTTAAAAGAGATAAAGAAAGGTAGGGCAAAAAGTGAATATTACTGACACAAATGAATTCTGCTGAATTTCATTTCCATCAGATTTCTACATAGCTGGGAACTCTTTTGGCAGCCTCCCATAAAAGGCATAATAAATTGCTTTTGTACCAGTAGAGGAATTCATTTTCTCTGTTCCATTTAGCAACAACATTGCTGTGAATTTCAGACAACAGTTTCTAAAACGTCATCAGATTTCTCTGCCTAATGTCAATTTGGCATTTTTCCCCTCTTCACAGAATAAGGGCTGGAAAAGTAAAAACAGAGCAAAACAAAAACAAGTTGCCGTGCTGGTTGTGTAACGCGCGGGGAATGAGCCAGGTTCGCTCTTCCAGCAGGTGCCCGTGTTTCGGCAACGTCACCAGTGCCGCTGGCAGGAATCGACGCCGCTCTTGTTAAAGAGACCAAAGATTACAGAGCCCCGATCCGTCCATCTGAGGGCTTTCTCTCTCCTGACACGGCCTGGAGAAGTTTATTCTCCTTGTGCAAAGCCGTTGCCTCTTCTAAGAATAAATACAAACCTTCAGGCTATCGATGGGTCAACTAAAGAAAAAAAAAAAAAAAAAAAAGAAAGAAAATCAAGGAAAATAGAAGTCCGGTAGAGTATCTTTGCTTTGGCATGTGATCAGATTACAGGCTGCCTTGCTCTGAAACACTGACATCCCTTCACTCCCGGCAACTTCAGTGGCCTTTAGGAGCACTCAGCCCCTCCCACGGGATTTAGGCCCATAAGAAGTGATTTCACTTCCTTTGTAAGCTGGCGATCCTGGTCCCAAATGATGTTTGGGGCAAGGGGAGCAAATCCTAACAGCCACCACTTTCTAGTTTCAGCTTCCAGTCTTCCCGGTCCTCATCCCATTGAACTGCTGATGCTTGGGCAAAAGCAGGAGGCCAAGGGAAGGATGTGGCCATACCCACATGCCCTGGCAACAACTCCCCTACAAATCCCATCCTCATTTACAGACATTTGGGGCTGGGGTGCAGGAATGGGAGATCACTAGCCCTTCATGGGGTGGGGGGTGGGGGGAAGGAGGATGCCCGTACGCCTGGTCACTGCTGCAGCCACCCCACTCTAGCAAGTTTCACAGCCTCTCTCCATCGCTTTTTTTCACTGAAATTTTTCACGAGAGGTAATTCGCAAGTGCTTTGCCTATGCAGGGTACATCTGGTCAAATCATGGTGGGGAAAAGGCTGTGCAGATGTCACCACGCTGCCTGCTGGATGGATACATGGGGACAGATTTCCCCAGCCCTCGTACAGGAGCCCTCTCCCAGCATGATCTACTCCGGACAAATCAGGGAGAACTGAAGTCCTGGCACTGGAGGATGCCGTTGTGTAATTAAGAGCAGCCTCAGGGTCCCTGGAAGTTGCTCTTTGTTGCTAACAGCTCTCGACTAGCCTTTTGGCTCCTGAACTGTGCCCCCAGCCCTCTCTCCTCTGGTACCCGCACAGCTCCACCTGGCAAAATTATATTACAAACAGTACTATTACAGTGATAACATACAGCTTATCAATAATGCTGTCCCAGGGAGAAGGGCTACAGAAAGGAAGGCAGGCTTTATGCAGCCAAGAAGGCAACAGGACATGGGAAAGGGGATCCCGTCTATACGGCCGCTCCTGGCCCCGGCAGCACACGGCTGCGCTGCCTACAGCCTCCACCGCTGCCTCGGCCTCTAGCTGGGATTGTGCTGCTAATTCCGGCCCTTATATAAATCCCGTGACATTCCTCAGGTCGGTAGTCCTGCTGAAGGCAATGTAAGGAAAATTGAAGGAAAATTCGGCTGCGTTTTTTTCTTTGCAAATGTTAGGGGAGAGCCTGAACCAGTGCATAGTAGTTCACTGGGGGGAGCCTGAAACACTTTTTGGTTAGTGTTTCTCTTTTTTTTTTTTGATGTGATCTGTTTATTTTATCGGACTGACAGGGTTTTCTCGTGTCAAATACAAGCCCTTTCAGTAATATCCTTGTCTGGCAGCATCCGAACCCAAAACCCAGTGCCTCTGAAACTGGGTGGCCCTGTCAATCCACAAACAATCCTATTTGCTAATTTATTTTTTTTTTTCCCTCCCCTTGTACAATGAAACTTTGTACGTCAGGAATTAAACTATTGAAAGGAATTTGGATGTGGGAATGCCGAGACATATTGAAAAATAGTTATTATAAACAATGTCTTCTTTTTTATTAATAAAGGAATAGAGAAAGCCACATTAGGAAAGCTTTTCAAAGAAATGATATGGCAGATTAAAGGATACAGAAGGCCCAAGGAGTGAGTGTGGATACGGATATGTATAGCCAAGGGGTTAGAAATTAATCTACATTAAGCTTCACAACTTCAGCAGTAGCATTTGTTATCACACACGCTAACCGAGTGAAGAAAGGAAGTTTGAGATGGTTTGAGTATATGATGTAAAAAATAAGGATCAAAACTAAAACAGGGGATGACCATTGCTCCTCTGGTGCTCCTCTGGAGCTCGGTGCTGCCAGATGCTGAACATCTGGCCCCTGAAGAGCCCCCTGCGAGGAGAGGGCTGATCCCCTGCGCCCTGCAATCTGCGGGGCAGCCCGGCCTGGTTTCAGCTGGGTCTGGCTCGGGGTTTAAATGCACAGCTCGGTTTAAAACAAATGCTTTTATGTTTCCCTTCATACGGTAGGATAATGTTTTGCTGTGGTTTACCAGTCATTTGGGATAATGCGTAAAAATGCATATGTATATTGAACCGCTTTTGGAAAATGTGAAAGCAGCAGTGCCTTGAATTACACATTCGTATCAGATCATTTCAGAAAAAAAGCGGTATATGCACAATTGTTTCTTGAAAGGATCAATTGGACATGATTTATTGTTTGTGCTCCAAAAGAAAACCTTTGAAATGGAAGAACCTGAACATTTCAAAACAAAAAGTCTGGGGTTAAGCTGTGGATAACTTAATCATAAAAATTATATAGATCTTAATTAAGAGGTTTGTAAAGTACTTCAGCTTGTCGTTCTGTTTACAGCTATATGTAATATCCTCCGAAAATCTTGTTCCAGTATCAGCTAACAAAACTGGAAAGTTTGTTTAGATTATTGTTCTGCTAGATAAGATAAAAGCTGTGATAACACTGCAGAGTGATCAGCCTGCTTACAGATACGGACACGGGCTTATGGCTTACCCCGGAGGCTGCGGTCTGTGTGCTGGGAGAAGCGGTTTTGCTACAGTCGTCTGAGTTAGTAGAAGACGTCGATGTTGGAGTCATAGGAACCGCAGTAGTACTGTTACCTGAAAGATCGGGAACTGGTATTAAAAACAAATATTTTCCAGCCAGCAGAAAAAAACTCTTGCAGCTCAACTGTCTTATCTTTTTGTATTTACCAGAGCATGCCTTTGACTTATTTATGTTCTTAGGTTTTCGCTTCCTGGTCTGAATTCCTTCTTTTTTCATAGCAAGAGGCCGGGGAACCTGAAAAAATTAAATTTCCACATCAATCACAGAGTTATGTACGCACTCTAATACCAAAAATCAAAATACACTACAAGATCAAATGGCGATGCTGAAAATGCCTGTATAGCACGTCAATTTTTCCTGTGTCACAATACCGATTCCAAAAAAACTTTGCATTTTATTTGGGCAAAGCAATGGGTTGTTTCAAGGGGAGTTTTAGCTGAATAAAGAAAGCAGGGAAACTTTTTTCTTGATGTAAACTAAACAGTTTTCCCAACACATTAGTCAGTCCACAGATAAACAGCACACTTTTAGGGAAAACAGCATCATTTGGCCATAAGTCATTGGAAATTAAATTGGATGGGGTATATCTGATCCCTGATTCCTTATTCCAGTCAGTTAGGAATTATCTCCAGTAGCTGATTCTGGAAAGTAAGAATGCAAATGAGGGGGAAAAATTAGTCCTCTTCCTGTGGACCAGCTACACAAACCAGATCATCACCGTTAAGTGTCTTAGGACAGAAGCTTTAGGCCATGATCAACTTAGTATTTGTTCTTATAAGCAGTTCTGCCCGTGATACAGTTTTATAGTATCCAAATTTATACTGATAGGGAAAACACGCTCAAAAATCAGTTTTGTGTTCTGTGTCATCACAACGATAATCATTATACAGAAAACATTGGCTTACAATGTATTTTAACTCAATGATAACACAAGTTTGGAGAGAGACAATTCAGGCATACGCTTACTATCATTATAATGTTTAAACCCGTGATACAATTTACTTTTTTCTTGAGGACTAGACCAAGTCCCAATCACTCCTAATGCCCTCACTCTTCAAACACTTGTGCTTGACTGTAACTTAATGCACAGGGGCGTAACAGGCTCCAAGTCTCACGCAGAACGTACTCAATCACATTCAGGACAGTTATTTTCTTCCTCTATTATTGCCTAGCAAAGGCTGAAATGACATTTAAAGTTTCGCTGGCATAGCTATGGCTTGAATTACATTTAATGTTTTGCTGACATAGCTATGTCTGTCCATGAAAAACTGTCTTATCAGGGGGATTTTTTTCCCACTGAAGAGCTCATTTAAATCCCGGTGGCAAAAAAACCTCTGCCACTCATCCAGAGGTGGTTTATTTGTACAAATCTGTCAGGAGAGCTACAATGGCAAACACATAACTTGTCAAAAGCATAACTTGCTAAAACAGTATAACCATTTTCTAATGCTGGGCATTTTTCGGCCATTTTATCCAATTTTGTACGCATTCATCCTTTTCTAACTGCACGATCCAAGACCCATTACCATCAACAGAAACATCGCCCCGACTTGAGGAAGCCCAACGCCACCCCCCAAAGCCGCTGGGTGCCCGCCAGCGGGACGACCGGCCCTTTCCCAAAGGACCATCAGAGCCGGCGGGCAATCTCCCGGGACGAAGCGGGCGCTTACCCCATGGAGCTTCATGTAGAGGCCGCAGGCGTTGCAGACGGGCTCGCCCTCCGCGTTCCTGCGCCACAGGGTGGTGGTCGTGGTGTGGCAGTTGGCACAGGACAAGCCCAGCCGCCGGGACGAGGGCTGGAAGCGAGCGTAGGCAAACACAGGCGTAAACAGGCAGGCAGGAGCAAATGATTTATGCCTTTATGGTTTATAAAAAGTACTTTAACACGCAGCGGGGACAGTAGGAGGGGGGTTTTTTTTATAGCATTTATCACTGACGTCCCAGAATTAAAACAAACTTATCCTCATTTCAAAGACTGGAAAGCTGACATGAAGAGGTACTGCGAGACTGCAACTCCGGGCAGTTGCAGCAGAGGCAAAATTCACATTTTGGGAGTTGCTGACCCGGGCACCTCTGATCAGACCACCAGGCACTGGCTCTTCCTCCAGCAGGACAAGTAGGAACCATCTCCACTATGGCTCCATCCCACTGAGGAGAAGACACATCACTCCTGTGCCGTCTCTCCAGCCGGTGGGCAAAGAGGCAGCTCTGAACCTGCCGCCGATACTCCCAACTCATCGGAAAAACCAGCCGCTTTAATCACCTGCCCTCGGTGGCACCACGGCCGGGGAAAACTTTCCTGTGTGTCCCGGGGGTAACACCTACAACAGCGGCATCTTTGCAAAAAGATCTTTTTACCATCGCCCATTTTATCCTCGCGTGAAAAACAACGTGCCCTGGGAGCGTCAGAGCTTCCCCTCAGCCAGCAGAAAAGCTGGTGGGTGACAACAAGGTCTCCACTGCAAACAAGCCATTTATGACACTCTTCCGTGGAGTTTGGAGCCAAGATGAAGCAACCTTGTATCAGAAATAACCATATAACCCAGAGCTTTATGGCTGCAGGCTGTATATCATAAGTGAAGGCAGTCCTCATAAACATGTGAAATGAAGGTGAATGGGTTATAAAAGTCCCTGTAACGAGTGATCTCTTTTACGTTCATCACAAGCAAAGAATTCCAGCTACATCATAAATCTAGTCTTTTTCAAAGTATTGCATTGTCAAAAAAAAATATAAAAAAATCTGTGCCTAGCTGCGTGTCTGGCAGCCGAACAAGTTTACACGGAGAAGTCAGCTTCAGAGGATTGCATTAACCTTATTCTGACTATAAAGCACCAATAACCGAAATTACTAACTTAAGGGTACAATGCCCTTCCTCTTGAATCATTTACTGCTGGGTTGTTAGATGTAACTCGGTCACCTTTGATACCGCAGAGCTGCCTGCCACTTGGGAAACCGATAAAAATGTTTTGAGAATGAAGAATATTCCAGAGTAATAACTGAGTTTCTTGAATTTTATCAGTCTGAGTTTCTTTAGCAGTTAGCTGTTGTCTTACACCGCCGCTCAGAACAGATTAAATATGAATTTTGTAACTTTGAATCAGTAATCCATTATTAATTACACAGAAAAAAAAAAAAAATCCAGCCAAGTGTAATATAGGCTGAAGTACACGTATATACTTCTTAATCTTAAAAATCCAGGTCTCATGAAAACAGAATTTTTTACCTTGTTATTAAATACACTGCACGCAGTGTCCAAATTGCACTCCTCACTTCAGTATGAGTTTTACATGGAACAGTTAAAAAAAAGCTAGTCTTAGCACTTATGCTTCATTTTCTTTCTTTGCAAGTGAAACGCTCTGAGATGTTTCACTCTGTTAAATCTTCCTTTCTTTTGTACGCATTCTGCTATAAATCTTCATACGTTTTATTTCAATAGCTTTTGCTCATTCCCACATCTAAACAAACAGGGGGGGCTGGCATGTTTTGAAGCTAAAATGACTTTTCTGCTGCAGGAATTTTATCAGAAACTTTGGGGCAATCTAAACACGTTTAGCATTTTCAAAACATTTTCCCTTCTCACCTACATATTTCCAACTGTATGAACACACAGTCAGGGTTGATTTATAGTTATGGCCAGGGTACGCGGTAGGGATTGTTACGCAGAGCTGTTTCAGAGTTATTTTGCCAAGGTGTCGGGCTGAAATCAGGCTGCAGTTTGACTCTGGTTTAGTTTCCTTGCCCCCACCCCTCCTTCAAAAAAAAAAAAAAAAAAAAAAGAAAAAAGAAAAGAAAAGAAACACAGAAATGCCAGAGCCGGGTATCAGCTACTTGAAATCTGCATTGGGCCAGCGTGCCACGGCCAGTCGAGCTCTGACACTTCAGACAAGCAGCAGATCTAGCCCGTCTGCTGCGTTTGTCCCTGGTAATGAGATAACACCTCGCGTCATGAAATTTAGTGGGTAGCCAGCTAGAAAAAATGGGCACCTAGCGGTAACTAACCTCTGGCGTAAAGTTAAATTAACTCTCTGGCTTAAAGAAAGGTCTTTAAGCAGAGGTAGGGTTGGTTGGTGAGCGCTTGCTCGGATCATTGCACGTTTGGTTTTTGTCCCCCCCCTCCAGTAAAGGCATTAAATTCAAACGGTTTTGAAATAAAGAGCGGGATGTGTTTTAACACTAGGAAAACAGGCATGGAGCGAAGCAGCTGGCGTGATTGAAAGGGGCTTGAAAGGCTGATGGGTTTGATACACTGTCTCCATACACAAGGGTCCAAACATCAGCTTGGATTATACCGGCATGATTTATTGTGGCTCCCTCAGTAACAGCCATTACTGAAGACCGTATTCTTTCTCTCTGCTGACCTCCACCCACAGTTGCTAAACATAATGTGCAGTTCCCACTTGTTAAATTTTCTCCTTGCCTATTCAGTGCCAGCCTGAGTTATAAACAGGGGTTCTGGTTTGTACTATTTATTTCCCCCCTAGTTTTAGGAGTATATTTTTAGAAAAATTGCCGCTCATTTCTTAGGAGTAAAACAAAACAAAGGCTATTATCATTGTTTAAACAATTGGTTTTCTTTGAATTATATACAAAACTTGCTTACATTCCCAAGGATCGAGCTCTCAGCAAACAAAGCAGGTCTGGAGAAATTCCTAGCCCTCTGAACAAACACTTTCCAACCTTGATTTTTTTTTTTTTCTGTTGGAAACGTCCAACATCAGCAGCACAAATTTCTCCCAAGCCACCAATGCCCCCTCACCGAGGAGGTCCGTCAACTCAAAACTCCGGGCCGGCCCGTGTCCGGTGCGCTGCTCACTGGGGGCAGAGGGTGATTTCGCCAGCACGGGGCCCGAAGCGGTGCCCAGAAGGCTGCCAGTCCTGTTGCCCTTCATGGTGACCGCTTTGGCCTGCAGACCTGGTCAGGAGCCCCACTTCGGTTTTGCAGCTAACCCAGTCTGGTTGTGCTCCCCCGTCCTTACCCTCGCTTTCCCCCTGGCTAGCGCTGACTGGGGGGCCCTCGGGGCGCAGCTCCTCTCGCCCCCCTCTTCCCCTCCATCCCCACTCACCACTCTCTTCTGGGGCTTGATAAGGGGCCGGCTGAGGCCGTTCATTTTGGTGTAGAGCCCGCAGGCGTTGCACAGGTAGTTGCCGGTGCCGTCCCTCCTCCACAGCGGGGTCTGGATGGAGCCGCAATTGACGCATTCCCGGCTCTCGGACAGGTCCTCCAGCAGCTCTAGGGGGGCAGGAGCAGAGGGAAGAGCCGGTGGGGCACGGTCGCCAGCGGGCCAGTAGCCCCGCCGAGCCCGGCGGAGTGCTGCCCCGGCCCCGCCGCGCCGGGAGACGGGAGACGGGCCCCGGGTGAGCACGGACCCGGCGCTGTTCAGCCCTCGGAGAAGCAATTCCTCGGCAGTGACCGCGGCCGTGCGGTGATTTAAAAAAAAAAAAAAATAAAATAAAAAAAATCCTTTTTCTATTATTATTTCTTTAAATGTACCAGACTCGCCGCCGGCCCCAGCGCAAGCTTTGCTTTACAAACCGGGAGCGCAGCCGGCGCTCCCCGGGACGGGCTGGGGGGCACCGGCCAGACGGGGAGCGGCGACCCCCGGCAGCCCTGCGCTCACGTCGGGATTTGGCCCTTCGGAAATGGGGCTGGGCCGGCGCGGGGTCCGCTCGAGGGGTCAGCCCCGTCGTGGTGCGCAGCGGGAGGAGAGGGGGGTGCACTTGGCTTTTTAGGGGGGCAGGGGGAGTTAGGTGCCTGCCAGAATAGCCCGCTTCCAAAACCCACCCGGGATACAAGGAGGGTCGGTTTCCCCAAATATTCCCTCGGGTCGAGGCTGGTTAAGGAATTTTTACCCCGACTCTCATTTTAAATGCCTCGCAACTAGTAAAAGTTCAAATTTAGAGGCAGCGTTCGTTTGGGGCTCCGGTGTGTCAAGCGAGCGACGGGGAGCGACCACTTCGCCTCGGCTACTTGGTCAAATTCGAGCTGGTTGGTAGGAAACGGAGGAAATGGGAAAATATGCGGTATTCTACCTCCTGCTCCCATAGCTACCGAACACCGGGGAAATAAAAGGGTCTAAATGCACGGCAAAAAATAAAGAGAACCCACCTATAAAAGCAAACACCTTCACCCCTGCGAATCGTTATATTCTTGTTCTGACTCACCTCTCCGTATTTCGGGAGGAAAAAAAAACCTAAATACGGATTTTACATATACCGTGCCACGTTGTGCAGAAATAATAAAAGGAGGTGTTTGGATTTCTGCAGCAGCTTTCGAGTTGAGCCTGGGAAAGTCTGTTTCAGACTCATAGCTTAGTCAGTGATTTTTTTTTTTTTTTACTTCCTCCATCCCCTCCGCTACCTGCCTTAATTCATCGTTGAGTTATTCTTTTACGTTTCGCTTAGCAGCTTTGCGCTATAAAGCGAAAGAGAGCTTGTAAACCTCAGGCAGCTTTGGAGACAGGGCTGCCATGACACGGCGGGCATTGAGCTGAGAAAGAAACGGCCTTTTGGCCCGCACCCACCAAAATATGTTTCTCTCCTCCGTTCGTTTGCAAATTATTAGGAGCTAAACAGGAACGGGCACACGGCAGAGTCCAGGGAGCACAGTTCAACTTACGTTGTCAGCTCGTAGCTCTTAGCACATCGCTAAGATTTATTAATCTTTGCACTAAAAGCGCCATTGAAGACTGTAATCAGGAAAATGCTTAGGGCTTCAAGGACGCTGCAAGTTAAACAGTTATTTGTCTCAGCTATTTACTTTATAACGTTACCTTCGTGCCTGCAGAAAGAAATTCTGCCGTGACAATATTTCTCCGGTATTTTAAAATA
>VXBL01007716.1:711757-743632 GCA_013400195.1 Aramus guarauna
CAGCTGTGTACAAACTGATATGGTACTTAGCAGGAAAGTGACTGGAAATTAAAATAACTTCGTTCGCCAGAGGTTATCAGCTGGATATCTGTCATCATCAGTTTGTACAGAAAGAGTCATCTGCGGCAAAGGGCTGGACTAGAGCAGAGCCCGGCTCTCGGCAGCCGGCAGACATGAGCCCTCCCGACAGAAACCGAGCCCAAACCTGCTGATGCGCGGTGCTCCTGGGGTAGGCACGGCTTTTCTTTCGGTCTTTCCGGGCAAGGTGATCGGGAGGTGAAGAATTTGCAATACCGGGGATACTCTAAAGACGCTGGCTGTAACCATCCGCTCCGCCGGCGTGGGTGAAACGATTGCGACCTCGAAGTTTTATTGTGCTCGTTAATTTTTGTGATATAGCGCGACAGGGGTTTGATGGGAAAATAATCACTTTCCCCAGAACCGTTTCGCTATTAAATTGTATAATTAAAGGCGATACTTCTTTCTTCTCAGTTCTCCCTAAGTAATGTTTTTCTTTTGGTCGCTTTGCCAGGTTGGAGTGATTATTTTTTTCTTTTTACTTTTCGATGTATTGTAGTGCGTGTAATGTTAAACAGAAAATAACCTTTTGCAAGCGAGGGCAGCGATTCGTTGTCTCTAAACCCTCGGCATGCTTTCCGACCCGAACTTGCAACGTCAAACATTTCCCCGTGGTTTTTACCTGCAAACTCGCCACGAGGCACGGGGGTCGATGCCCACGCCGCTGCTTCCCCGCGTAGGTGCTGCCACTGCGAATTTCTGCGCTGAAAAGCGCAGAGCTGTCTGCTTTAAACACCTCATTTCGTTTCAGTTTTTTGGATGTGCCCTATCGCGTTAAACCCGATGGTATTTCAAACACGTCTAAGGAGAGGATATAATGCGAGAAACGCCGTGTTGGTTTTTTTCGTTTGAGTTTGGGGGTTTTGGTGTTGGTTTTGGTTTGTGGGGTGTTTTTGTTTGGGGGGGGGCGTTTGGGGGGGATTGCTTGTTTGCTTGTTTGTTTCCCAAAGGACTGGCATTTCGAGGCAGACTTTGCTTGCTGGGGGGGGGTGTGCCGATGCCCATATGCCCCCAGGGTGGGCGGCAGAGCCCCTGCCTGGGCCGGGGGTGCCTGGCCGAGAGGTGAGGATGGCTGGGAGGAAGAATGGCCGCGCTGGCCTGGCAGGCGCCTCTTTCCCTGGCTCCAAAGTGACCTGTGTTTTACACTTCAGGCGCCTCGGGTTTTTTCACCGCTGATTAGCCTGTTTACGTTATAGCCGGGCTACAAGTTTCATTTTATTTCCTCCGATAGACCCGATAAGAAAACCCCGCTTGAACTGGCACCAGCGTGGGAAACCATCACCCCTTTCCTCTCCACTCCTTTTCGTTGCAGGTTTGCTCTCCACCCGCTCAAACCATATAGCCTTCGGTTCCTAACTCTTCATGACGTCACTCCCTTCCCAAATCCCACTCTTCTGACGTAACTTTCACCTCCGCGGCTCCCGGAGCCTCTCGGGTATCTCCTGCCCCGGGGAGCATCTGCAGGAAGAGTGCAGAGGCATTTTTGCGGAGGAAAGCCGGGCGGGGGGATGCTCGGTGCCGAAAGGCACCGCTAAGGAGGGAAGTGGTGCCGGCGAGGTAACCATCGCTCCTGCTCGCTGTGGCCAAAGAGGGAAGGAGGTAGACTGGAAAAAAAAAAAAAAAAAAGTTTTGTATCCAATTAAGGCAAATTCCCTCATGGGCACTTCAACCTCCCAAAAAAGGGTCGGGGGAAAGCCACGTGCAGGCGCAGTCCTTCCCCCACTCCTGGATCTCTGTAAATCTGATCCCTAACCAGGGGGTGCATCGGGGAAGGGGGGAAGGCTCCGGTCCTGCCGCACCCCCGCCGCCCCCCCGGCCCGAGCAGCCCCGGGAGTCGCGGGCATCGCCCGCCGGGCCGGGCCCCGGTGCCCCGGGGCGCTGCGGCCGTGGGGGCTCGGCGTGCTTGGGTGCGAGGCGGTACGAGGGGTCACTTTGGTCACTATCGCAGCATGGAGTGTATTCTTTTCCGAGCCGTGTTTATGTAACTTAATGTACTTTAGAAACTGCTGTGGAGTTTAGGCCAGGCTGATAAGCGTAGCGGTTATTGCAGGGGACGTGCGGGCAGCTCTCCCTCTCTCTTCTCCCGTTCGCTTATCCGCGCTACTTAAAATATACTTTTATCAAGGCCACCCCACGATATGGAGTGTTTCCATTCCCCAGTGACTGTGACATTGAAGCGGACTTATCGATCAGGGCATCGGCAGCGTTCAGGCGCGCCCAGCCCAGCGGGGAGCTGCCGGCCGGCTGGTTCCTCGCTTCCCCGCCGCTGCCCACCGCGCAGGGCTCAAGCCCCCGCCGCGGGCACGGCGGCAGAAGCGGGCAGGGCAATCTGCACAAGCCAGGGAAAGGGAGATTTCAGCAGCAGCCGAGGGAGAGGGGCCCTTGCCACCGCCCATCACCTCCCTCTCGGGCCGGGAGGGACAGCCTCGGGAACTGGGGCAGCGCTTCGTGAAACTCGACCCTCAAAGCAGCGGGGGGGCGAGAGGGGGGGGCATATGGTGGGGATGCCCTTTGCGAGCGATCAGAGGTGTCCCATGGCGAGGGGGGAGCTCCCGATTCACAAGGATGAGGAGGGATTTTTTTTTTTTTTTTTCTTTCCCCCAAACTCCTAGAAAAGGGCTGCGGGGTGCTCAAAGGCCGGGCTTGAGCTCCAGCCTTTCTTGCTGGTTGGAGACAGCAGGCTCCGGCCCTCCCCCCCAGCTCCCCCTGCCCGGCCAGGACAACCTGCCCCAGCTCCGGGGAGTCTTCCCCGCTCCCGCCCGGCGGCCCGGCTCTCCCTCGGGTTGAAGCCGTGCCCGGCGGCAGGGAGCGGGGCAGGAGGTTATTCCCCCCTGCAGTAAGCGGCCTCCCCGTCACTGGTGACCTGCTGCCGCCGTGCTTTTGGGTGTTTTCCACGGTGACTTTCAACCCTTGACACTCAATCAAGCAGCAGGCAGCAGAAAGCCCGCATAGACTTTTATGTAATAAGTGGCTAAGAGTGTAGAGTTTGTGCTGCTTTAAAAAAAAAATAATAATAATCTGCAGCTTCTTTTTATTTGCCCTCCCTCCAGTCTCCGAGGCCCGCCTGGTTAATGATTTTTAGCCTTAGGAAGAAAAAAAAAAAAAAAAAAAAAGGATTAAAATCAACAGAACGCGCGGACGAGAGGCTCCTGTTGCCGCGTAACACGACTCCCGGAGCCGGCGCTCCGCGGTACCCGCACGATGAGCCCCGGCGGGGGGGGCAGGGTGAGGGCGATGCCCTCCAGCTCCCGGGGTGACCGGGAGGCAGCCGGGACCCACGTAGTACCTGAAGAAACACGGTTACGATTTAGCTGCTTCTCTCTAACAGACGCATATCCACTTAGACAGAGGCTTTGAAAAAGAGGAGCTAAGGTTTGGTTTTATTGCTTCCCTGCGTTTTTAAGAGTCTTTATGGGCCGGTGAGTAAAATGGCCTAATTTTGATCCTTTCATCAATGCCCTTGCTCCGTACCCGTGGGGCTGTGCTTCATGTATTCCTTGCGGTGACGAATATCATATATTATTTTTAATTGCAGGGTGAGGCCAGAAGGAAAGTCCCCCTCCCAGGGCCCCGCCGTCTCGCCGTGGGGGACAGGGCCGCGGGACGGGTGGGAGCCGCCGCCGCCCGGGGCCACGGGGAGAACCCAGCGCCCTCCCCACCGCCGCGGCTTCCCGGGCCGGGAGTGTGGGAGATCCCCCGGGGGTCCCTGCCCGTTCCTGCCTGGGTGCCGGGGAAGGCTTTCAGGGGTCCCTTCTGCTAGATCGGACGCGGAAAGTTTCTCGGGCTCTCTTGCTGCGAGAGCTCGTTGTGGGAGAGGGCTGGAAACGGAGGGACGCGGGGCACGGCGGAGCCGCGCTTCTCCTCCTCACCGCTTCGCAGCGGGGCTTCTCCTCCTCCTCTCGCCCCTTATCACGGATGCTAGGCGATATCGAACTCGGGTTTGATATCAGCAGTTAGCTGTCCTGCCTCCGCCCCCATCCCCACAGCAGAGGGTGCAGAGACTTAATTCTTTTTCACTTAAAAAAAACCCCCTCCAAACCCGCACAGGCAAAATCCCCCATCACCAAGTATTCCCTGGGCCGGTTGTCGGCACTACCGCACACCGCCAAGAAAATATCGTTTTCTGCATCGAAACCTGTCGGACAACCCTCCCCGCGCATCGTTGTCGTCTTATTTCTCTGCCCAGGAAATAAAATAAACCAACAGAACTGGTCAACACCTTCTAGCGAAATGTTTTCCACAGGACAAAATGAATCCGTCCTGAATTAAATGAAAGCAATTTCGCGGGATTAGCTCCGTTTCACGCGTGTCCGTGCTGAGCTCCGGCAGAGCCACTCCGTTTCTCTTGGCATGGTGGCAAGCTCTCACCTTCTCTTTTGAAACCGTTTTCCTTGCCCTTTACCTGCCTTACCGAAATGTCTGAGACCTAGTGCCAGATAAAAAAAAAAAAAAAAAAAAAAAACAAAAAAAAAAAAAAAACCAAAAACAAAAACAACAAAACAAAAAAAAACANCAACAACAACAACAAAACATACAAAAACGAAATTCGCAGTCTTAGCTAGGCAAAACGCTTCCCATCATCGCAACTAATAATGTTTTCAGTTGTTGCTTTCGTACCAAATGCCAAAATTTGGGGGCTTTGTTCCTGCTTGGAATGAAAGTTGATTTTAAAACGTTAAAATAATATCTTCCAGAGCGAGTCCGACCAGTTCTGTAAATACAAATCCTACTAGATTGGAAAAACAAATCAAAACAACCACATCACAGAAGCAGAGACTTCAGAGTTAGCAGCTCGGAGTAATTAGATAGCCTATTAATAGCCTTGCTCCTTGCTGCTATAAAAAGGTCGGTGGATGGCTCCTGCCTCGGAAGGTATGTGCAAGCATACCACGGGAGGTAGGATAGAGACCGAGGAGATGGGGGGGAGGTTTCCGACGAGACGTGTGGGGCCCCACGGACAGGCAAAATGCGTGTACCCCTCCCCTCCCCTCCCCTCCCTTGCAGACGCCGGCTTTCCCCTTCGTTTGATTTATCGAGGTCTCGGAGGGAGCCGCGGAAGGAGGACCCGGCCAGGCGGGTCCCATCCTCACCGGCCCACAGATAAGAGATGCTGCTAATTCACCTCCGAGGAGGTGACGCCTTCCTTCCCTTTTTGCTTTTCTTACCCTTTTTGTTGTTTTGGGTTGGTTTCGTTAGGGGTTTTTTTGGTGGGTTTGTTTTTTTTCTTTATTTTCCTCCTCGGTGTTAATGGCTTCGTGGACACAGCCCTCTATTTGCAGATAAAAGTATATACGTTCGCCGTGTGAATACCGCAATTTCCATTTCGTTCATGTAATCACTGGCAGTGTTTATCCATTTCGCTTAAGCCTCCAGGACCAAAGAGGCTGTGCAAATAATTCGCGCTTTTCGATTACTTTAGGCAAAGGTCGGTTTTGTACAGCCGTTAGTGCTGCTTATGTTGAATTTATAATTCATTATTAAAGGACATCAGGATTTTCAAACAGGAAAAAAGAGCAATTGGATAGCAGATTGTCCCAAAAGATGCTTATAGCTATGTGGCTATAGTGTATTGTTCCACTGCTGTTATTGATTTATTTTAAAAGGTTACAGATGACGGAATTTTATGGAGCTAAAATACTCCGCTTAGATGGATATGAGCAAGCAGTAGTGTAGTCTGATATACGTAAAGATTTTTTTTTTCAGTCTGTAATAATTTGTTACATTTTTTTAATACATACATACATTTTACATACATAGTTTTGTAATTTATCATCCTTAATGGGCATAATACCCACTTTAGTATTTAAAGATGTAACACAGCAGTGGCAAAGTAGGGAGTAATCCCAGTGCTACTGGTTGGTTTAGTTTGGGGTTTGGGGTTTTTCGGGGGGGGGTGTGGGTGTGGGTGTGGGTTGTTTTTTTTTTCCTGTATTCATAATATGGATAAAGATATCTGTCTTTTTCTGAAGTAACCATCCCTCAGAGTAAATCAATGCAATGGCAGGCTGTACAGTGACTACTATTTTCAAGGAAAAAAAAAAAAAGTTTATTTTCAATAAACTCAGACCATGATACCAAGCAACTGTATTACAGGATATCTTCAGGGATTTGCTGCTAACATTCATCAGTAACCAGGCTAGTATCTGGATCACACATTTAACATTTACTGGTGACAATCAAACATAAGGTTAACTGCACACAAGCGTAATATTTACCTGTGAAATAATGAAAAAAAAAAAAAAAGAGTTGTACTCTAGTTTTACATATATTATTTGCTTTGCTTCAGTGCATTTTCATTGCTGTGACATTGCTGTAGGATGTTTTTTCTGATGGTGAAACACGCACCTATTCTTAAAATGGTCTAAGGCTACTCATTCCGCTGGAATTTGTCCTCCTTCATGATGACCAAGGTATGAAGAGCCAGTTCCACAAACTTCCATGGAAATACCTGTTGAGGCAATAAACCTAGCTAAGGGATCAGTTCTGAGGTTAGCCACTGAATTACCACTCTGAATTAAATTGCCGGCCTCTGAATTGCCACTCGGCCCTTCAAGTCACGGTTGCAGCTTAACCAAGCTGGCTTTAAGCAGATGCTGTCCCAAACCCCAGATGAATATTTGGACAGCTAAGGCAGAACTTTCTGCTGTCGCAGCTTGGAAACTGTTAGTCCCAAACAAACCCAATCAGCACTAACTCAGCACCTACCATAGTTCCTGCAATGAACCTAACAACAGTAAAGGTGATGTAGATGCTCCCCGTGTTTGATGTCAGGCTCTGTCAGGTTTAACAGCATCTCTTTACGAGGCAGATGATATGCCGTTGCATGGACACTAAAGATGGCAGATCCCAGCTCCACGGCCAAGAAAGCCCTATAAACTTACATTGCCCTTACTTCTAGGGGCCAGTGACCCCAGCAGAAAGGCAGGCAAGAGCAGTTACAGCAGTAGCATCTCATGGCTTCACAGCTAAATCCAGCAAAGGCAGATTATCAGAGTCCTGGGAGAGTTGGGAGAAGAAAAGTCAGCAGTGCTTAGCTAGCTTGAGGGCTTTTCTCCAGCTATGCTTGGCTTTCCCCCACATGCCCCTAACGTGACACCCTACGCAGTACCACTCCCCACAGACCGCCAACCCACCTGTAGCGACCACAGCTTTAGGTAACGTTACATAAATCAAAGTGTTTCAGCTTCTACATTAAGCCAAACTCTTTCCCTCCAAAAAAGCTCATATCAGTCAAAACATTTCCTTTTGTCCAAAATAAAGCTGTTCATGCTGTTTTTGAATTATTTAGCACTTTAAAGATAAAGATCAATTTGGACAAAAATTACCAACAATGTTCATCTTGAGAGGCCAAAGTTTTTTGCATTTTCCTCTCTCTTTCAGTTTGGTAACGGGGTCGCACCTGGGGTGTGTCACGCCTAGACCAGAAGCCAAGATCTCAGCACCTCCTCCCTGCTCAGCCACCAGAAACCGGAGCGAAACCTCTTCTTTTCTGCCTGGTCATCAGGGTATACAGAAAGCAACAGCCCCTGAACTGGCTTGCAGAATGGTAGGGGTTGGAAGGGACCTCTGGAGATCATCTAATCCAACCCCCCTGCTAAAGCAGGATCACCTAGAGCAGGTGTCTGTGTTGTATGTGCTTTGGGTTTAAAATTTTAAACTTTTTTACTGGAAAAGGTAGGGGCTAACATGAATATGCTCCAAGATATTTCACTCATGGAACTGGAGGGGGATGTAATTCAGCCTAAAACCAGAATTTAAGCTGTACTTTAGTCTTAGTGCTTATTACCTACAAGAATAGTTACTAATCTCACAAACTGCGTCTGTGGCCTCTGCTAAGTTTTCAGATCCATTTGGTTTTGCTTTTGATAGTTTCCACAGAATTGTTGAAAGACATTTCCTTTAGCAGGGGTTTTACAAACAAATTAACTTAATTTCTGCTTGCAAGAAATGGAAAAAACATATTTTGCTTGTGCCGGCTTAGAACTACGTGTGCCTCTGAGGTCTAGAAGGTGACACATCTTCCACAAGTGTTTCCTTGGATAAGCGCAGAGAGGAGAAACTAATGGTTGTTGAATGTAGCTACTAGAAGGTTAAAAATATTCTGGACAGAAAAATGTTAACCCGAGCTCAGCATTTGGGCTTATGGAGCATAGAGCTGACTAGCATGAATCTATAGAGAGAATCGGAAAACAAAAAAATTAAACCTCAGCTGGAAAGGGAGGCTCCCTGAATTTAATGGGATTGGACCAAATGAGCAGGACCGGCCCTAGAAGAGCTCGGCTGAATGTTAAACGTGAGTATTTCAGCTGAATTCTTCACATCGCCTGGGCATTTTGGATACAGCCAGTGTTAATACAGTGAAAGCAGAATATGCTGGCCGTTTTGTTACGATTGAGGGTAGAATCGGCGAGAAATGCTCAGTGGGTGGGAAGAGGGGGCCGATGGGGACAATCTCATGCAGGGCTCCGTGCCTGTTTCTAAGTGAACAGACTCAGCAAGTCGGTGCAGCAGCGCAGAGCTGCAGTAGCAAGGGGCAGTGCCATCGCCCAGGTGCAAGGCAAGGAGAGAAGGACTTCGCCAGCTCCTTGCTGCCTGGAAGATGGGGTACGCACCACAGTCCCCGCACCCCGGGATGGCAGCAGAGCCCAGGAGGCAGCAGGGCCCCCAGATGTGCTCTTCCTCTCCACAAGGAAGAAGTGCTGCCCTGGGTCCATACCCCCAAAACAGGCACGGAGCTATGCCCCCCGCCCCCCTCCTCCCCTGGGGTTTCAGAGGCTGGGGCTGGCTCATGGGCTGCCTTGAACTCACTCAAATCTTTGCATACAAGCAGAATCCAGCACACCTAGAATTACACTTCACTGCAAGGAATGGCAACACATATTCCTTTATGGTATTCAGCATTACAGTGCTTCCCAGTATCTGTCAGTCTGAATGTCAAAAATGCACCGTTTAATAGATTAAATAATTTTATCAGCCCTCTATTTGGAAAGCAGAAACGTGCTGTGTAAAGCTCAAGAAGTAAATAAAGACTAACAATGAAGGACCAAACTCCAGTGGGAGTTTTGCTGGAGAAAGGCCTGTACAAGTTGACCTATTTAATTAAAATGTAATAAAATACAATTTCCTTTACATCATTACATTCTAGTGTCAACCTTAGAATCACAAATTTGTTAAAAGCTGAGCAAAGTGGTTCATCTGTGGTTACCTCTTGGTAATAATAATAATAATAATAATAAAAAGCCAAAAGAAGCTTTAAAGAAAATGTGTTAATAATTAAAAATAAATTTAATGTTCTAAATGAAGAGTCCTGACAATATTAAAAAGGGTAATGAATTATTTTTGTTGATGTCAGTTATTCATTTGTGAGCCATCAAGCTATAAACCGGGGTAATTTATTGACTGCAATATAAACTGGATATGTGCCATATTATTCAAGAAAAACAATACACTGCAAAAACAATACAGAGAAGAGGTAATTTGTACAGAGTTCATGAGACAATTATATCATTTAATTATGAAACTGACTCACTATGCCCTTGGCTCTATTTATTAGAATAGAATTGAAGGACATACTAAACGTACTCAGAGTCTAGTAATTTAAATTTAAATCCTGCCTGTACACCCAAGCGTCCAGAAACTGGTGTGATCCAGCACATGGATCAGGAGTCCCGAAGGAGGATGCCTTCATTTGGGACTCAGGATACTACTTCATTTTTCTGTGTGCTGAAAATGAAACTACAGCCCCATTTTGCTGAAAAGTGCTTTGAAACTCCATCAGTGTCACAGAAAATATTTAATAATATTAATAACACACACACACAAAAGTCATTAATTACTTATTTCAAGACTTGACAGCAGTTTGAAAACTGTCTGTATTTTATGTGATTCACTGGCACAGTGCCTCTGTGGAGTAATCCAGAAGAAGCATTTTGATGCAAGTGGATGCGTTTCATGTTCAAACAGAAGCACTGAGGTGCCTGAACTGTAAGACGTAGCCAAGGCTCTGCACATATAACTCACTTGCTCACAGTGAAGCTCATCAAAGCACAGAAATGACCAAGACCAAAACAAAATCAAGTTGCTGAATTATCCTCTGAATTGCCAAATCGTAGCTGCACTGCAACCTTTTGAACTCTTTTCAGATGTTTTTCCTTGAACTTTTTATGCTATTTAAGGAACGTACAAATGTTTTCTTTGTTGATCATGTAATGAACTACATTAAATAAAACCATTTTTTTTTGCATCTCTTCTGATGTTTTTTATTCTCTCTTTACTGTGCATTTTGTATTTGAATGGATTTTGATGGGTGACATCTAGTCCTACTGTAGCAAACTGTGGAGGAGGCTCATATTCAGAATTATTATAAGGAGTTTATGAAACAGGAAAAAAACCCTCATGGTCCCTATTTGTTTTTATTAATAATAATACTGGCTTGCATATAATACCTTTAAAAATGCATACTATGAGTATCTAGGAAACAGAAGGGCAAACGGAGAGCCTGGGAGAATTGGGTCTGAGTTTGATGCAGGTAGGGAAGGTGTAATTCTGCGTATTGGAAGGTGCAGTTCTACGGCACATTGGCCTTGATGCAATCCTGGCTTCAGAAATACTCTCCCTCTTCCAAGGAGCAGCTCTTCTGCCTGGAGGAGTCACCCCGGTCCCAGCACAGCAATCCACTGCCTTCTCCCAGCTGTATTAATAAAATTCCTTGTGGGATCACGCTGGAAGAAAGACCATTGAAATGAATACAATTAAAAATAGCTCGCTCTCTCCTCCTCCCGCAAATGGTTTATTTTTAACTTCCATCACTTCAGTGCTCTGATCTAAGCACTGTTCTACACGCAGTTGTTTTGGCACATGTGAGGAGGTGACAAACTGCAGGCCAGAGGTGGCAACAAGCATCTGGGGCAGGAGCTGATTGCAGCAGCTTAGCTGCCAAAGGCAGCGTATCGTGGAACTATGGTGTGATAGTTCATTGTGTGAACTTAAACTTTGCCTTTCCTGACTGCTTTCACAGTCATGTAGCATTTCTGCTGCAAATCCCTAGTACAGAAGCCCTGGACCGGCCTTGCTTTCCTACCCCAGCCTGGTTCATTTACAGGAAAGATTTGCAGGCACGTGCGTTATATCATGGAGAAACACAGTGTAGGCAAAGCCTCAGCCAAATCACAAGCCCTGTATCCTTAAAGACATTTGTTTATACGGCTAGGTTCCTGTCAGTGGAAGGCTTAAATGGACAGGGTTAGGAGCAAGCTCTAGTCAGGGACAATGCCTTGGCCATAGGGCAACAGCCACCTACACACCTCAGCTGTATTCCCTTGCAGATCTCCAATCAGACCCTGACGTGTTTTGCTTACATGCTAAGGATCAAGTTGCATATGTGATTCAGGACTGACTAAGAACTTCTGCTGGGTCATTTGGGCCAGGGTTTCTTCCATCTTTTCTTAAAGCACAGGCCATGAGTCACTTGCTGAAATCTCCTTTCTTATCTCTCCAACTTCCTGCCATTTCATGGACCTCACATCCTTTGATTTCTTTTGTCCTCTACCTGTGATTTTTGTCTCTTGAGGACTCAAAAGCTACAATCTCGTTTGGATTTTTGGAGACAGCTATGTAAGCACTGGGGTAAACTTGCATCTGACTTTCTTGCATACAGATGGGCAATTAATACCTAATCTTCTCCACATTAGGGTAAAAGTGTGTCCCTAACACATTACTAACCAATGCATTCTAAAGCAGACAACACAGTACATCATATAATGCATCCTATAGTTCCCTAGATTAAAAGTAATAATCTGACTTGTTCATGTATGGCAGCATCACAGCATGACATCATCCAGAACCCACTGGATTCAATGGAAGAAATATCAGTTCAGGTGGCTTTGGACCCTCTCCTTTAGTGCCTCAGGTAACTCACCTTATGCATCACAATCTGGGTTTTAAGCCTCCATCATTTTCATCAGCCATTCCCTTCCAATCTTGACCCAGACTAGAGACTCAGAAGATTTTGTTACTCATGGACTGTAATTTTGCCAGATTTAAGACTTTAGTGTCAAACTTTTCAACAGAAGACCTTATTTGCCTGCACAAGCATACTGCTTCTCTTCTGCTCCACACTAACTGTTCCAGTCCTCCCTGAGGTTACTAGGCCTTCTTGTAATGCAAATAAATTTAAAACAGAACATCACAATGGCTCTACAGGAGCACTTCCACGGCACTCTACTGTATCTTAATGGCATAAAGAAAATACCTAATACCTTGAAAATCCTCTGTTTCACAGAAGTGTACTTTTTGTGATGGAATGGAGTGGCCTGAGCTTGGCTGGACCAGGTTGGACCATGAGGACCTGCAACACTTCAAGAGCAATATGGAGCCTTAGCCCTTTACTCTCTGCAGAATTAGCCCTGGAACCATTTCTTCAAACTATGGTGAGACATAAACTTCGTTGTGTGTTCAGCTACTTTGTGTTTATCTGCCATCTCTAAACTCCTTCCCCACACAGGGAGGATAGACTCTCACTGATTTCAGTGGCTTGAGCTGCACTGGAGTATCTTTCTGTTTGCTTGTGAACATCATTCATGCACTTTCTGTCCTCACCTCCCAGAGGTGAAGCATCAACAACCCATACAGAGTATACAGAATCTACACACTTGCTCTGGGGACCACAATATATGGTATGTAAACAATTTATTTATATACATATATATATACACACACACACACATATAATGTATCTTCCTAGTAACCTGCATGTATCCATCAAGCTGGCAATTATTTCAGAGAAGACTCACGCTACTCATAAAAAGCCCTTACCAAAGTCAGCCAAATTCCAAGAAGAAAACCTGAAGGACAGGCAGGTAACTAATCCATTTTGGAGCTGTCAGGTTGTAACCTGAGCAGGCTTTTGGAGGAAAGGCAAAAATCAGATTCTTTCCCAAATGAGGAACAATATGATGGTTTAAATGTGGAAGGCTAAAAGATGAGCATACAGTTGCTGCCTGCACAGAAAACATTCCCAAGAGGAGGACTGATCCGATGTAGTCATAGCCGATGGTTGCAGACGTCCAGACAAGAGGTATTGACTCAGAGCTCCCACTCCTCCGCTCCCTTTCCTGGCTATAGCTTATGTAAAAGTGTAGAAAGAAGGAAAACCCACGGAATAATGAAGATGAATGCAATAAATATACCTGAGCCTGTCTACTTGTTTTAGCGGTTAATGCCACTAGAGAAACCCTGCAGGGCTTTAAGCAATTCTTAGTGATGAAGATTTATGAAGCCCTTTTAAAAACTTCATTAAGGGGTCAGAGATGTTTAAGTGGCCTCGCAAGCTCTGTGCTGAGCCGAGAGATTCACTTTGCAGAAGCTCAGCCAAAGGCAGAGAGGGGAGAGCTGGCTTGCAAGGACTGCTTGACACGCTCTGACTTGGGGGCAACGATGCTGGGTATCCTATGGATCTGAACAGTATAGTGTGCTGACAAAGTCCCAGGCAGGGTTGTAGTGTGTAAGACAGTTAAAGGAAGCTACTTAGTGAAAGAAATCACTATGAATAGGGTTAAGGCCAATGTATTATGCTAAGCAAGCCAAGTCTGCATACACTGCTCACACATCTTTCTTTTTCCAGCTTCCCTCAGTTTGTCCAAAATATGGTATTATTGTAGTTCAGGTGAGATATATCTTCCTTCTTCTGATGACAAGCACTGCCTGAATCCCTTCAAATCATAGCCCAGAATCTTACCTTCCATGCTGATGCCTCCAAGCAGTTGTTTAGAACTGTGTTTATTTAGATATAAATAGCAGTGCTCATTAATCTAGCAATCACTTACTCCCAGCTATGAAAATGCAAATTGGGTTGGCTTGTTTGTGTTTTCAAGAGAGAGAAGGTGGTGGCGGTAGGTGGGAAGGGGAATGTTCCCCGGGTGCTGCTGCTATCACCCTTTCGTCTCACCATGAGCCAGGGAACGTTTCATCTGTACCCTGCAGAGCTTTGCTGGGCTTTATTCTGCCACTGAGGTGGGTGTGCATCATGTGTATCCTGTAAAGGTGGTTCATGGACTGATGGATTGGGTCAATCCCATAAAAAAAAACAGCTCCTGGACTTCTATTTTTATAGATGTGCAGCAGAATAAGCTCTGGTAGCTGGCAAACCCAGCAAATCTTGACAGAATGAGAGATGAAGGCTGTTCTGGTAGCATCACAGGTAAAACTACCGTTTCCTTTGGCTTGCTGAAGCTGCCTGGCCATCAGGAAGCAGCCGTGATGGAACAGACATCATGAGCTGTTAATCAACCCAGTATAAACCAAAGCAGCAAACCTCCTCCAGAAGCTGTGTTTTCAGCTTGACCTGAAGCAAACACCCTTTGCTAGGTGGCTTATAACCCAATACGTGGTGCTTCAGATGAAGTGCAGGAGGTGTTACGCAGCCTCAGTGCCTAGCGAAGAGGCGAGGGCCTCCGCTGGAGCTAGAAAGAAGGAAGGTAAAAAGAGAAAGATAGTAGAGGATGGAGAAAGGGAGACCTGAGAAATCCGCAGGAAGAGGAGAAATGCTGGACTGAGCCCTCAAAGATCTCCCTCAAATTCCATCCCTCACAGCTGCCAGCAGCAGGCACTCACAGAAACCTTCCCAAAAAAGGCTGTATAAGACAGTCCCTCTGTTGTTTGTTTGTTTTTTTTTTTTCTTTTCTCCTATTCCCTGCTTGTTAAATACCTTCAAATCTAAATGCCCTCAGCATGTATTGACATGGGATCCTGAGTTTTGGTGATGCATTATTGGAAGGAGAATCTCCTAATGGAGTCAGTGTAACAATTATTTTTCAGCATTTTAGGGGACCTTGCCCATACTACCCCTCATTCAGGAACACACTTTTTACATCTATGGAGCTTAAAGCACCTGCTTTACACTAATTGAGAGGGATGGAAGGAACAATGTGCTCGTGAAGGGTGTTCCTCAATCAGGTTTCATGGCAGAATGGCTCAAGCTTGCGGTAATCACCAGTAAGGGTTAAATTTATAAATGATGCAACAGGCAATGCTCAGTCACCTCTCTGGGTAACAGCGCTATCTGGCACTACTTTAGCATCTGTTAGAAATGTAGTGTTGGCTACAGAGTCTCCAAACCAAGCCGTAGTAACACTTCCTAAACAGTTATCGGAGAAACAATCCAGTAGCAATGAATAGTTTATCTACCACTACCTCCATGCTGCAGAGTTTCTTAAAAGAGAAAAGGGCCTTACTTTGCTACCTTCATTTGAATACAATAATTTCTGATGCATTCGTGAAGCCAGCAACAATGACAGGAGGTGTCCTCCGATCTCCAGAAGCAAGCAGAAGCTCTGTAGTCAGCCGATTACACTGGCAGGAAGGAGCGTCCCTCATGACATTGAGTCATGAGATCTCGGTGTTGACAAGGAGAACTACTACAGAAGAGCCAATTGCGTAATATCCCCAAGAAGAGCAATTAAGTGGCTTCATTGAGACAAGTTTTGCATGAGCTACACACTACAAATAGCAACTTCATTCAGGCCATTTCAATGACACATGCTAGAGATAGGAAGAGCCAAGATAATAATGTTTTGCCATGGCATTTTGGGAAACTGAGGATCAGGAATTTTTCCAGAGTGGGTAACTCATTCTTCTTACTAAAGACTTTGTTTTGATTTCAAGCACTGCTGACTATGCACTGTTGCCACATTTTTTAGATACCTTTTTTATTGCTCCCTGGATTGTAAGGCACAGGGAGATTTCCGCAGTAGACGAAGATTCTTCTGAGGCATATGCTATAAGAGTGGAAGGAATCTGCTCCAGACCTTCCATAAACACAGGGTTAGCTCACGGTATCTAACTGCCTCTACATCAGAAGCGTTGCTCTTGCATACCCTACGAGGACTAGGGATATAGGGTGACAAAGAGAAGCGGTGGGTGGCTCAGGCACATGGTGTCTGAGTTCCCAGGTGCCGGTGTCAGCTCTGATGCCGGTATTTCCCTCCACAGCCCCGAGGTGCTGCACGTTGTGTCTCTGATGCTCCTGGCCAGCTGCCACTGCATGTGAGACGGTGCAATGGCTCAGCTCGGAGAGCAAAGCTGTCCTGCTGGCTGCTATACATAAGCCCATGCCACTCCAGTAGGCAAAACCCTGACCTGTATGGTTTCAGGTAATAGCACTTGAAGGGCTTAATAGCAGCTCCAGAAAATAAATTCACAGTGAAGTGTACCCTGATCCTTCATCTGGAGCCATATGCATAGGCTGCCAAAGTAGGAAATGTCTGAGGTGACAGGAATCCATGAATCAGGGGCCCATTTGCCATTGTTGTGGGTTGTTGTTTTTTTCCATTTTCCACATGCAAAACAATACAAATGATCTAAAATTATTTAGGGACTTGTGCTGATCCTCAGTTAGCACTCCTAAAACTTCTGCTCACAGCAGTTGAGTTGTGCATGAAACAAAAGACAAACCAAAGCAGAATGCAGCCCTGTTTTTCCTTGAGCCAGCGGGAACTATGCCAGCATTTGATTTCTTATGTCTGGTTTCCTCAGCTAATTTAGTCATGCAAAATTAGCAGCCTCAAGAAGGAAAGTGTAAGTGTATTACGCCTGTTGTACCCAAAAGTGGGTTACGTTTCCCAGCAGTTCCCTCAAGCAAAACCTGTACACCTGTGAAGCACCGTAATTTTTTTTCCTCACTCTGTGGTGAGGCTTTAGCAACAAGCGAGCAGCAATGTTTGTTGCAAACCTTCTTTTGGGCTTTGGGTGATGTCATGGCTCTTACCTGGGGGCTGTCAGCCTAGAGCACACATCCTCTTTCTGCAGAGGGGAAGGAGAACATTACTTTCTCCTCTCCCTTCCGTGCAGTAAAAAGCCACAGGAAACCACAGGGCTGTATCATACTGAATTGCCAGGACCAGATTTACCAGGGAGCTTTTCCTGCCATGACCGCTCGTCTGCCTGTGCACGTACCCCAGGTTGCATGTAGGAAATGGGGTGGGCAGAATGGGTCCTGCCCAGTACCGCGCTGTGCATGGCTCCCCCCGTACCACCCTGGCTCCGGGGGAACACGGGGTGCGAGCAATTGAGAGAGCATCTGGCATTGGCAGCAACAAGCCTCCTCGAAGCTGCTTTGCGGGCTCAGATCCCACCTGCTGCATCACCTGGAATGAAATTGAGTATTTGGGGGCTGCCCAATCTGATGAAGGAAAAAGTCAGTGGGTCTTCAGGTAACAGGCTTCAAATATATAAATCAGGCTGCTGCAAAGAGAAAAAGGAATATTTTTTTCTCTGTTGGCAGACAGAAGTGATCGGCTGTCCATTTAGCAGAGGTACAGGCAACATTAAAGGTCTGTCAGAAAAGAGTGGAGAATCCCCATCACCTGTGCTTTTAAGAGCAGGTTAAACACCTTAGGGGAAGGCAAGACATAAGAAAAAAAAGGACCGGGTAGCCCTTTGAGATCCCTCCCATACCTCTCTGGCTCTGCAAATGAGCGATGATACATACCTGTTGGTGGACAGTGCAGGGAGAAAAGTTACATTCCTCAAATAAAAGATTAATTAAAAAATCAGTGACTGACTCCAGGACTGTTTCACTATCAATGTTTTGCGTCAAACTTAGTCATGAAACCAAGAGGAGTTAAAAAAGGAACAGCTATGGCTCACCAATGAAACCCCTTCAGCAATTAAACCCCAGCAATAAAAACCAGGGAGTGCTGGAAAGAACCTTTATTTCTAGAAATTATGTTACTTGTAGAAAATATAAACTGTGTCTTCCCTGCAGACACAGCCAAAACTAATCAAAATACTCCTCGTAATACGAAGGAAATACCTCTGGGCTGCGATAAGGAATATGAATGTAGTTCTTTTACGTCTCCGCTAGCTAATAACAATAAGATGGACTGGTGGCACCGTTTTCAGCAGGGAGATTAATGGTCAGGGAGAAACTGGGAAGGAGAAAGTACACTTTCAGTTTTCTTTCCGATGGCTAATTAAAAAGCCCATATCTGAGAGGAAATGTTGTGGAAATGAGAGGTATTTGGATGTGCCTTCCCCCGTGCACTATCATTCTGCTTTGTGAGGAATGCTTTATTAACGCTAATCTCATCCCTGTGCTTTGACAGAAGTTACGGTTTCCTTCCTTTGCAGCCACTAAGGCTCAGTTCTATTACAGGGTTTGTTTAATGGGAGCATTATTATTTTACTAAATTACCTCATCTTCTGGGAACAAACTTAACCTTGAACTATGAAGCTAAATGGCTTTTTAATGATGCAAGTCTGTTTGGAAATTAGGCTTTGATGACTCCAAATTTTCTTCATTCTGCATGTTTAGTGTGTGCAATGTATACAAAAAAGTGACTCACTTCTGCAGTCTTTCCCGAGTCACTATTTTAAAATCAATTTGCTGCAATTATTAGGATTAAGGCAAGTGGGAACAAACCTTCTCAAAGGTATTCAGGCACCAGTGAGGAGACCCTTGCAGTAATAGGGAACCTGTCTTCAGTAAGTGGGGAAATTAGGCCAACATTGATGTTTAAAGGTTCAATACTGAAATGTTTAAATTCTAAGATTATTAAAATATCACTCCTAGGTACATTGAGGGATGGAGCCTTCTTGTGCTACCATGAGACTCAATGAGAAATGATGAGAAAAAAAAAAGAGACACTACCATTGACCCAAATGAGACTGTGATTGGATCCAGAGTTGGTAATCAGGCCAAATGAGCGTGATTTTCTAGGACAGCCTGTGGGATGGTGGATCTTTCTGATCCCAGAGAAACTAGATTTTTGCTCACAAGGCAGTTTTCTGAGTGCAGAGAGTGAAACACGGTACAGGGCTATTTTGTTAAGATCTGATGTACACTAGAGGAATTACTGTCTTGGTTCCTGTTTGATTCCCTCCCAAATGCCTGTAAGTTGCTGCAAACCCACACAAAAGACTTCTTGACTCTAGAAAAATGTGTGTCTATGTTTAGGGTGTGTGCAGTCTGGGTACTTCTGAGACTCTATTGCCCAGAGGTCACCTTTGGGCTAAGCTAGGGGCAGTGTTTTTTGTTTGTGTCAGGCTTGAGTGGGAAGAAATACATGAAAATCAAACAGAAAAATGCTGTTTGCTAATGGGGTAGCTACACTGTGGTGACCTATCTATGAAGGAATATTGTTAAAGCTTGTGAACTTCTTTCCATGTCTCTGTTCAGAAGAGCCCTGCATCTCCCTGCAATAGGAGCAGAGGGCTCCTCATCACATGGCCAGACCAAACACAGCCAGACACGGTCCGTCCTGTGCTTTCCAGAGACACTGAGCTCCTCCAGACCTGCTGTAGGTGTGCACACGTGCATCCCTTGCCTGTCACCTGGGACAGATGGTGCAGCTATCTGGAATGGTTAGGGAACATGTATTGGAAAGATTGGTCCTTTTGGGGAGAAGGAACTTCTTCCCAGCCACTGTCTCTATGAGGGAAAGGGGTCCTTCTCTGTCCCCAGATGGATGAGAGGCTTTGCATGATGAGGAAAAAGTTCCCCTGAAAGAAATGGCAACCACGGGCTGGTTGCAACACCAGAATAGCTCATCTGGGGTGCCAAGAGGTTCTCAGGAGAAAAAGCTGCCAGGGCTGAGGGACAGGCTGGGTACATTGTCCTGAGGGCTCCAGGCAACTCTTGTCCTCATCAAGGTTCCAGTTTTGTCCCATGTTGCTGAGGAATTAAAAGCAGGGTTATCGTGAGCAGGCCACTTGAGCTCAATTTTTGTTCTGCTTTTCTCAACCTAAGAAACAGTCCTGGCACATCATGTGAAAGCAGGTATCCCTAATGACAGCCTCAGAATTGGCACTAGCTATTTCATCTGTTGTTAGACACACACAATCAGCCAAAAATCACTCAGAATAGAAAACAACGTTTCTGACATCTGGTTTCCCAGTCCACAGGAGTTACAAAGCTGCTGCCTGAGCTTTGCACTCAAATTAAGAACAGAGCCTCTTTGCGTGGGTGCTCTCATCAGGTGACCCACTCTTCTTAGATAATGCATCCAAATCACTCCAGGGAAACTCTTCATCCTTTTTTGGTGCCATCCCAGTAAGACCACCTCTCATTCTCTTACTGTAGCTTTTTATACAGAGACCTCTGCACTTGCCCCAAGGAATGGTAGTCAGTTCACCTAAAGAGACCACAAACAGCCAAGTGACCTCCACCCACAAACTTTTTTATTCCCTCCAGCACCTCCATTCCTGTAATAGTCCTGGGCTCCCACATTATTATAAGTCTCTGAAAGCTTTTGCCCTACAAAGCAAGATGGCCAACTTTCCCCCAGGCAAACCCTCATAGCTGTGTGTCAAAATCTCCAGACAAGAGCTGTGGGACAACACAGCACTGCTGGCATCAGGAAGCTGAGGGAGGAGTTCTGGCAGAAGCTTATTATTTGGGGATAGCAGCAACTCCCCGCTGCTCTCCTATGGGGTGGGCATGATCTGGATGTAGACTGGGTTCCGAGGTGATTTAGCCATGTTAGTCCCTGTATATTGTACCAGTTTGCTTCCCACCACCTGGGATTGCCCAAGAGCCAGTGCAGCCCCAGTGTCTCTCCAGTGAGACAGCTGAGCATCAAAAGAGCACCTGCCTTGCATAAAGGCTCCTCATGCCTTAAAAACTGCAGTTTGACCACTTCTGCTTTATTCCATCTTTATTATCTGTACACAAAATGCCCTGCAAGAACCACTGAAAGTAAAAAGTCTGTATTTCCTGCAGATCCTTTACATGCAAAAGAATACATCTTCACATTTTCTTCCCCCGGCCCTCTGGTTAGGTGCGAGTTCTACCACCATAAATTTATGGCATTGCTCAGAAATTTAGTTGACAGACAAGGTCCTGCTGTGCTACTAAACCTAAACATTTCACCTTCTTCTTGTGTTAAGCCTTGGCTGGATTTTTTTTTCATCAATATTTTTTTTCCAAATAGGAATGTAAGCAGCTGAAGCCCAGCGACAAAACATGAAAATAGATTTCTAGGAAAGTAACCAAAAGGGCTTTATGAGCAGGACAAATTGCTTATCAAGAACTATTTTAGGAACGTGAGGAAATGAAACTTTGAAGAGAGAGTTCCAAGCGGGAAGATTTACTGAGGAGCTGAGGGTTCAAAGCAGGATGACAGCACGGCTATCAGGAAACCTTCTCTGCACCTGTTTCTCCACCAGCTGCCTAACCGTACTCCCCCTCCTTTCTGCTGGCAGCTGAACGGCTGAGATCTGCATCCTCTTTTGTACCGATCCGCTCCAGCGTCTGTCTGGAAATGTTTGCCAGTCTCTTCATCCCCTCCTCCTCCTCCCGAGCAGAGACATAAGACACAGTTACTGGTTTTAATGCCCAGCTGTGCTCCAGAGACCTTGTATAAATCCCAGTCGCACTCTCAGAAGACAAGGTTGTGGTATGCCTCAGTTTCCCATCTGTACAAAGGAAATAAGTTACAGCTTTCCTGCCTTCTCGTGCATATTATCTAGTGAGGCGTCAGGCTTCTTAGGCTAGGAGCTGCTTCTTTCAGAGGTTATATGTCCAGCATTTAATGCAAAGGGATCCACCTCAGTTTGAGTTATGGGTGCTGTTGTGCTTTAATGGTGCCTGAAGCATTTCTCTTATGGCCCATTGGTGCAAGTTTACTGTAAATCAAACCCCTTTTATACATGGAGATGAAGTTTATTCTTCCCCTGTGCCACCACTTTGTGCAGAGGCACTTTGTGTAGGTCTCCTCCAAGCTGCATGTCTGAACTCTTGGTTTCACAAGCAGGCGTCTTGCCTTCCTCCGGCACAATCCTCCCCTGGAGAAGTGCTCTGAAACCCTCGCTTGCTGCACCAGACCCCAAGATCCCAGAACATTGCACTTCTGCCCCTGTGCCGCAGAATGGGTGACCTTGCTGAAGTCAGCAGAGCATCATACAATACCCTGGTATTACCCATGATTTTGGAGTCAGTTTAGGATGATGAAGCTAGACACTTTAGCATAGAGGCACCAAAGTAGACTCACATCCCCTTTTTGTGTCAACAAGTGATGCTACGTCTAGATGTGAGAAACTGGGAACACTTCCCATTTCAGTCAGACCCCAGCTCTACCACAGACTGAACCAGCCACAGCACCAGCCATCCCCGTCCGCTTCCTGGCTTTCCAGGAAAGGGGGTTGGTGGAGCAGACATGGCCTCATGGGCTTCCCGCCTACAAGACGAGGCAGGGTGACACAGCCTGGTGTTCCCCAGCAGGTGGGTCCAGGAACATCCTCAGATGCTTTCCTCACAGCTGTGCAGCAGTGGTCCAAGCTGCAGCACAGGGTGGATACGGTCGGCAAAGCCCTGGTCAGTAAAACCTACTAAGCAAACACAGCCACAGATCCTGCCTGCATCCCTTGCAGGGGAGCCACCTCTGATCTCTTGCTGCCCACACACACAGGGCATGTGCTGGGTCGATGACAAACACAAGATAGTGCAAATAACCCACCACAGCCCGCCAGCTGGCTGCCATATTGTCACAACTTGTGGTGTGGGGGGGATATGAATAGGTCCTTGGGCATCTGCTCCTGCAAAGACCAGGCCGTCTGAACACTCTTGTTTGAGCGTTGCTCTTGCTCACTCCTGGTGCATGCATCCATGTTCAAGAACATTGCTGGGTCCCATACAGTAAAAAAAGTCTAAGCTCAGCACATGGTGCATGGGAAGAGACAAATCACCCCAAGCCATGGCAAGGAAGAGTCACAGGCAGCTTGCGGAGGAAGAAAGACCGGCCTGGAGGCCCTGATGGGGCGTCCGCTCCTCAGTCACAAGGCAGGGATGCCAATGCATCTCTGCTTTGGGTGATGAGGACCTTGTGGAGACCTCTCCTTGAGGCACAGGCCCATTGTTTTGATGCCACGCATTGTGGAGAGGGCAGTTTCGGATCCCAGTTGAGCATGGCCCAGGGAGTCAAGGAAAAGACTGCAGAGACTTCTCTCAGAAAAGTGCTATCCTCCCTGAACTTGAACTCTATTCCATAATGATGGATTTCAAATAAAGAACGGCCCATTTAGCATGTAGCTGAGGAGCCCGTATCAAATTCCCAAGCCTCTCCTTCTCCCTGACAATGAGAAAATAGGTTTTAATATATATTCTATATCAAGTTCATGACCTTCTTGAAGAAAATTGTTCTCATTTTAACATCCGTGGCTGAAATGCCTTTAGCAGTGTGTGACCAGTATTAAGGACAGAGCTGTCTCCATCACATTAAGCTCCATTGTACATCATTTCTTCTGCTCTTTTCCACCCACATCCTCCCTCACAGGCCTTGCCCTGGTTGTTGGCTACTGTAGGGATGGCACAGGCGGGAGGAGCAGCTGATTGCAGAAGAGTGGTAAGACATGGGCTACGCACTTGGAAACTTTGGTCAGATATGTATGAATGCCACTATGGTTTGCGGTAAACTGATGGGATTGTTGCACATCCAAAGGCTGGCAGTGGCTGATCAATGCTTTAGGCCTCTTTTCTGCTTGGGCAGGGTGCTTGGCCTGGGCTACAGCCTGGCCCAGGCACCACAGTGATGTCTTCAAGGCATCTTGTGAGCAGCGGGGCTGTGTTTCAAGCTGAAGAGGCAAGCAGCATGGAGTAGATGTTATCACATCCTTTGCAGAAAACTCCTGGGAGAGTGGGACCAAGCCTTGAAGCTTTCACCCAACAAGCTTTGACCCCTTTGGAAAAGACTGCCTTTTCCCTCTTTCCTTCCACCTCTCTCAGCAAAACGGCTGAGCCTACACCAGCCTGCCAAAATCCTGTGGCATCAGGGCACTGTGCCACCCCGCCGCAGCCACCCCGTGATGGCCTGGCGCGGTCTGTAGGCGTTCGGGGCAGAGAGGAAACCCAGCACCTTTGCACATTGGAGCCGCTTACAATGACTTTTGTTGCTGATGGCGCATGTTTGGTTGTACTTGCTAAATCTTGTTAAACAGGAAACAGGTTTCAAGGCGAGAGGGTCCCTTAGAGTTCAAGCTCCTGCTTTCAAATGTTCTTACAAGATGCACAATTGGCACCGGCTTACAGGAAACATTTAATTAGAGTCGGAAGGCGCTGGCTCCACTGACCTTGTATTACATTCCTCTGCGTGCTCCTTTCACAATGATTTTCACCTAAAGCTTAAATCAGTGATTTATTTATACCAGCCAATGGCAAGTTCAGCAGCATCAAGGGGACGAGCGGACCACAGAGATGCAGCGAGCGAAAGGGAGGAGCGAGCAGCAAGCAAGAGTCTTACGAAGCAGAAGGGGCTGCCGCAAACCCAAGAGTGACATATTTATGAGTCCAGTATCGGTTGCCTGCACTGATAAGCCATGGTCATTAAAGGAAGGAAAAGTCACCTTTGTGTATATAAAATATACAAGATTCGTAGTCTGAAAAGACTCGACAGGAAAGCATTAGGTAAATAAAGGATATCCCATAAAGCATAATGCGAAAATTATATTACCTCATAAGGCAGGAAGGCTGTCTATCCCAGCAGTGAAAGTGAGGAAAAATGAAATTCCTCTATTCCATCCCAAAGCTGATTTGGCTTTGGAGTTTTGAGTGGATCTAGACACATTGTTACTGATGTCTGTAAAAAAAAAGAAAAAAGGAAAAAAAAAAAAAAGTGTTAAATTCCATTACGCTGGAGTGGAAATGTTACAGCTTCCCATAAATTTTCACTACAAGCTCACAAGGTTGTGAGAAACATCCTGTGCATTGCTGCTCATGGTGGCCAAATAATAGAAGTGGCATTTCAGGGGCGAGCTGGACTTTCAACATTATTTCCAGTTTTCAGGTCTCACCAGATTTTCTTTTCAGCTGATTTTGGGAGCTGTACTTGTGAAACACTTGTAAAAGTTTTCTTTCCTCTTCCCCTGACTTTTCTTTTCTGGTGAATGAAACATATCCAGGATCCACTTATTTTTGCTTTAACTGGTCAGTACATCTCCAAAGCTGAGGAAATGTTGAAACATCAGGGGGAAACAAAAAGAAACAAATTGAAAGAGTTCACTTACTGCTCTATTCAGCAAAAGAGATAATGGGAAGAAAAGAGAAAGGGGGAAAGAAAAAGATAATTCAGTATTTCAAAGTTTTATCATTAAAAAAGCAATTAAAAATATTTTTTATTAAACAGAATGAACAATTTCCTGAGTAAGTGGTCTGCTAGTGGTTGTCCCTGTGGAAGGCGTGCATAGCCCCTGCCTTGCATACAGGTGGCTGATGTAGAACTTTGCCTCAGCAGCAAGTCCCTGTGGATACAGCCCTCAGGCCTGCCAAAGCTGTTAATTGAAAGCTTCACTGATGCCCAGGGTTTTTGCACAGTGCTTTTGTTGGAGAGGAGATGACTTGACCTGAATTAAGCCAATCTCCTTTTTTATTGCAAACTTTAGTCCTGGAAACATGATCCCCACAGTGGTTAGGTAGATGCAAGTAGCAGCTTTTAGACACTACTAAGGTCAGATTTTTTCTCCCCCAGCAGAAACATCCATCTGAAAATGGCTGTCTACTTCGGTGCTCTCTCTGAATGCAAAAGGCCTGGGGGAAGCCACTTAAGGCACTAAGGATAATTAAGCAAAGAAGTCAGCACCAGTTCCTTGGGTCTCCATTCCCACGGACACGTGCCACAGTTGCTGATCTAACTGAAAAACATGTTTGACTTCTCTAGTCCGTCACACAAGCAAATCAAGCTGCTCTGGTGTCCAGGCAGGGGCCCAGGAAAGAGAGAGGCACTTATTCAGGATAGTTTACTTTTGCTCTAGAGTTTGCATCAGCACCTCTTCCCACCCACTCTTGTGCTCCAGATCTTTACAAGTCTGGGTCATGTTGCTGCCACATCTCATTCTGCCTGTGAAGCCTTTTGCTCCTCAGATGACAGCAGTTTCCTCTCCAGAGCATCTCCAGCCCTTCAGGACTCTGCATCAGGCCAATGTACTGAGCATTAATATGGGTGACTGCTAAGCAACGGAAGGGAAGAAAACAAGCAAGCATGAAACCTACTCTGGGCAAAATGACTTGAATCAGTGAGGGTGAAACTTAATTATCTTTGCAGACCAGTAATCTAATGGCATCACTTTTGCATGTCAATAGAATCATTAAAAGGTCACTACAAACAGTTGTCCCATTTTTGAAACCTCTGCATTGTAGACGCACGGTGTTAAACTTAGAAGTTTATTTTTCAAGTCAAAAGAAACACAGGGTCTGCTTTCTGCTCATAGCATTCAGCGTTGCTCCAGTGGCCTCCACTGACCTGACTTTTACCAGACAGGGCCCTCACTCTTCTGGAGCTGCCTTCTCCTTTCAAGTGCATGGGAGGAGGTCCCTTATTTTTATCACACTTCTTCAAATTGAAAGGTGCCTCTGAGCAAGGCAATCAATATCACGGCCAGGTTTATGCCTAGGAAACTGTGACTAAAGGAACAATAAACCACTGATTTGCCACCTCTGGAAAGGCAGTTTAGTCCAACCCTGTCATCTTTATCCACAGCCCTTGGGGACATTTCTTTATTTGTAAGGGGTTTATTTTCAAAACTCTGCATGTGGTCCCCTATTAGATAAATAAGGTGTGATCCAGAAGTGAGAAATGGGAGGTCAGTTTTGCAAGAAGCCTGCAAGATGAGACAGCTTTGTTTCATGTGATTTGGGATTTTTTTTTTATTCCCTCTTTTGCCCTGCGCTGGTGTCTCAGATCCCTCTCTAATAAATAACTAGTCCACATCACTAAACCGCTGCACATAACTCAGAGCAATTTGTTACTGTTGGCAATGTCTGTGCAGAGGGGGCCCAGGAACAGGCCAGCATGGAAGCAGTAATACCTCCCACTCTTCAGGAGCATGATTTCTGCCTGATTACAGACGGGGTCATTGGTAGGACAATGCAGAGAAGGTCATATGCAATTGCCTGCACACAAATTGTATGTGCTGCATGATCCTCGCATGAGCTACTTTACCCATGAGTATCTGTCAGGAGAAATTGGTGCTGTGATATCAACACCGCAGATGTGGTAGGATGTTAAAAAAATTCATACATATTCTTAATCACCAGAATACAATGAAAGCAGTTGAGCATTTTATACAGCCCTGGGCCCAGAGGATAGTTTAAAATACAGAAATTCCTCTAGAAACAATGATATAATAAATCCACTTGGCCTAAGGTCCTTCCAAAGGTAAGATGATAAACATAGTCTCCAAACACTTGGTGAGGCGTAATGTTAAGAGTCATGTATTGTTTTAAAAAGAAATGAAAAAGGACTACACATGCTTTTTTCCTTGACTCCCATCTGTCTGTCCTTCATGAGCACTGAGCGGTGCAAAGAGGGCACCTTCCCACAACATGGTTATTTTGGTGCTGCCAACCATAAAATAATTAGCTTGGAGTCAAACTGCAGGGAAAGAGGGATCTTCAGGGTCCTGCCTGGAACCGGAGAGGTCAGTTGTCCTCTGCCTGCAAAAAGCTTCGAGGGTTAGCTAAGGGCATGTGGCACTACGCAGATGTAGATGTCTTCTTTCCAAAAAGCTCATGAGGGTTGAGGGAGGAGGAACAGCAGCTCCTGGGAAAAAAAAAAAAGAAACAAAAAACAAAACTCAGTCTTTGGGAAAAAACCTCATCCTAGTACATGCCGCTTTCTTCAGCTCAGTAGGGTCTTTCTTCACCTACACACTTATGAGCATATATTGTCTAATACGCTTTTCTTGTTACAGCCACCTTTCTTGAGAGCCCTAGCCCAATTTAGCCCCTTTTGGATAGCTAGACATGGAGGGAGGAAGCAGAAGGAGAATTATTTCTGTACAGTCTGGTCTCTCATTGCCAATTATCTGGTCTTTGTGGATGTTGGCACTTGAGCCTGGCAACCTTGGGGCTCAATGGAAGAGCATCAAATGGAAGGTAAAAAATAAGTCAGCAGAGCAACTGAGGCAACTGTGGTTTAGCTGGGCTGTAACATCTGGGCTCAGCGGCACTCTGTGCCAGTGCTTTCCAATTTCAAAGTCATCTTATTTGTTTCTGTGGGAATTTAGGGGAAGTTTGTTATTCACTGTGGGGTTTGTGGTTTTGTTTTGCTTTTTCACCAAGCACCTTTAAAAAGAGTACGCTTTCCAAAAAGACGTTGTTTAAGGTAATAATACAAGAGGGAAAATGAGGGATGTGGAGCAAGGCAAGGGAGAAACAAAGCAGAAAGAAAACCTCAGTTACTCTCAATAGAAAAACACTGGGTTTATACGGTGTGATGGGTTAAAAAAGAGGGGGCCTTCTGGAATTTTTCAGATACATTTCATGTAAGACCATTTATTCTGGGAAAAAAAAAAAGAAACCCTCCATTTTCTCTTGAGATGTTATTGTGTCATTTAAGACCATGGAAGAACCAAGTAAGGCAGAACACCAAACTCCCAGGGCTTTCATACATGAAGCAGAAAGCTATGGCAACTTTGTTTTTGGCTACGACCATGATAATGACCAAAATAAAGGCCATAATGATAATTCTCCCAAGGGCGTTACAGGAGCCTTCATTAAAAGCCTTAGATTCCCCTCACTTACAGACTCCACCACTTGCTCTTTGGCAGAACTGGGTTGCCCATTTCTGAGGAGGCAAAGTCAACTTGAAGAGGAAAGTGATGCAACTCACACTTGGGGAAAGGAAGGTGATTTCAGCTGCTTGGCTCCAAATGTCACAGGAGGCAGAAAAGGGAAGGTGAGGGAGCTAGAAGAAAGACCAGGACACAGAGGATCCCAGTGTCCCACGGCACTGCACTGCAGGCACAAGAGCAGTTTTCCTAGCCCGTGTGCCACCACCACTTTGGCAGATTTCGGGAAGGGCAAGTCCATAAAAGGTGGCTGTGCTGGTGATGGGCACTGCCTAGACTGGTCGTCTCTGGGGGAGAACAACAGAAAGCAAGTCTGCTGTCTTTGGCATTGAACAGAAGGATAAACTCTAATAACAGAAGGGACAGGCAGAAGACTTTCTCTTTCCCCATCCCTTTTAAGGTTTGCCTTGGTCAGTTGGTGATTAATGTTAGTATGTAGATGTCTCAAATAATACATAAGGTTCAGGTAGACCTGCTAGTTGCCAGCTAATTGCTTGAAGGCAACAACAAGCTATTCACAAGAAATTTATGTCAAGCTAAATTTACTAGTTTTACTTGCATAATTCACATTAGTGGCATCTCATTGGGCAAAAAAGTGAATCCAGGCAGCTTGCGATGATAATAAACTTCACAAGATGGTGACATTCACCTTGTTTTGGATGTTTCACAGAAGTCTGTGTACCTAATAAGATCATGTGAAGGGAGGATTTTGTGGAATAACTCTCTACATGTGTAATACTTGCTGTAACACCGAGCCTGTACATAGTCCCACAAAAATAAAGGAGCCACTCACACACTTAAAAGTCAGACACAGCTACTTGTCTTGCTGGGTCAAGACCAAATCTCTTGTGTCTCCAAAATGGAGCTAACAACCCACCACAAGTTCTCATGTGATTTCCAGTATTTCCCGTTTCAAGGCAGGCTACAAATCTTGCCTGAACCTTGCACAGTGCTACACCCTGGAAGCCAGTTCTGGTCAGAGTCAGCAATGACAGCCATTCCTTAAAGTGGAAAATAGTTCATATAAGATAACTGTGCACATTCAAACTTCAGGTTTCAGTGTGAGGTTGGTTCAAGTTTGGGCTTATGGATTAACTCTGCTTACTTACTTATTTTTAAGGTATATTCATTTGCCTCCTCTTAACATGCTTTCTGTCGTGCTTATCCTTCATTGCTCTTGCCCAGCATTTCCAGACCTGCTAAATCTGCACCTTTTACCTTACTTATTTTTCTGGAAAGAATGAGCCTGCCTCCCCCTTATCCCTGTGTAAGTAACATCCATCACTGTATCAGCACCTGTCTGAGCAGCACTAGGGAAGGGTCAAGGTATTATTTCCTACCCTTGACAGGTGTTATAACAACACAGAGCCACCCCAACTTATAAAAGTTTCCGTTCTGCAAACTGCTGCACATACTTTTCTTCTTGCTATTCCATCCTCCCTTGGGGCTTCTCGACTCTGCTTGTGCTAAGGCAAAAAGCCGCTCGCGCTTCCATGAATGCAAAAGGGAAAGACAGCCTTTCCCCCTATTGCACAGTGTTGAGAAGAGCCAGTGCACGTGAACGCAGCCTCAGGGGTCTTCTGTGATGGCCAAAGCTGGTGTTGCCCCTCCACTGAGGTACAGTGCTGGGAAACCTCCTGCCAGGCAGGGTGATGCTCAGGCTGAAATAGGAGACCCAGAGGAGCAAAATAAGCACACAGAGGCACAGAAATGCATCTCAGACACCACACATAGATAGTCCTTGTCCATGGAGGGAGTCTATCCATGGATGCACTTACATAGCTTACCTACTCAAGCAACATTATAACCAGACCTAGGAAACCAGGACAAGGATCAGGACTTACTGTAATAGAAGACACCAGGCAGGTTACATTGAATTTGAACTCTTGGGATGCCAATTTGGTTGCAGCAGGTAAAAAAGCTGGAGGAGATAACAAAACACCAGTGCTGAGTAGAAGCAGTAGTGCAGGCATGCACAGCACAAGCGCTCTGGAGTGCTCTTCAGAGAGATGCTGGATCCTCTTCTTCTCTCTGCATTCCTCCCTCTCCATCTCTGCCCCCCGTGGAGGAGCACACACATGCACGTTCATACCTGCTGTACGTGCATAAGCCTTCTGCGCTTTCCCTCCTGTAGCATCCAGAGAGTGAGAACAGTTTAAGGAACAAATGATCTGTTAAAACCATGCAATGTGTGAGAAATGTGACATATTTGGAGGCTGGATTCTTGGCCGTGCAAAAGTTACACATCTAGGCAAGTTAGCTGTCTTTTTAATGGGGAAATAGGCATCCCTGCAAGGTGACCTGTTTCATCCTAGCATAAGTGTCCACACTAAACTAGGTGAAATCACTCCTTGCCATTAAATCTCTTTGACCATCAATTAATCTGGACAATGAGCTGAAATTAAACGTATAACTTTCAATTAAGTGGGATGAATATGCTCCCCTGAGTCCCAGTTGTTTAGATGTGGTTCAAAATTTCTCATCTTCTACAAGATGCATTTCCCATTAGCTTGAAGTTCAGGGAGACAACACAGCAGGTCGTTTGTCCAAGGAAAAGAGGAGTTCCTTTTCGGGACCTCTGACTCTCCCCACCCTTCCCTTTAGCAATGACATATTCCGTCTTTATGTAAATGAAGTGGTGCTGAGCACACCACTGTCCAGGTATGACAATTGTGTCTGATCTTTTCTGAGTCACTCCAGGAAATGCAAGGAAATTTGTATACCCAGATAACAGTGCAGGGAGAGGGCATAAGAGAAGGCTACAGGGGAGGGGAAAAACTTTGGTTTTATTAGAACAGTTATTATTATTATTATTATACACTAGTCTATATGTTCCATTTTGCATGGGTTTGGTTGTTTTGGTTTTTTCCCCACAAGGAAGCACTGTACTTACGGAGTAACTATATCTTCCTGCATTCAGTTGCTGATAGCTCTTGTGGAAAAGCTGCAGGCTTCCAGCCTCAGAAGCACATGAATAGTTAATGACTGACTGGACCTGCTCAGAGGTAGATTGACAATATTTCTGGCATCCTGAGACTGGCAAGCTGGTGGAGAGGACCACAGCACAGCACCACATTAGTTATTTCTACTGTCCTCTTGCACTCCTGCAGACTGAGAGGTGGAATAAGAGACATTACAGCAGCCTTTGTCCCTCAGAGACATCCCCCAAGCAGAGGAATCCTTGCAAAGAATGCCTTAAAAAAAAAAAAAAATCTAATTAATTCCTTAATTATGATTTTTTTT
>VXBL01007716.1:747439-758583 GCA_013400195.1 Aramus guarauna
AAAAAAAAAAAAAAAAGGCAAGCCACCAAACGTTTAAGGTGCTCAGAGCATTTATGGCTGAAACTCGTTCTGCAGGTTCAGCCATCTGTCCTGCCCGTCCTTGCACAACGGTACTCCTGTAAAATGCAGTCAGTCGTCTTATTGGGGAACTCGCAACGCCCCTGGCAGCACATTTGGTTCCTGGATATCTCATCAGGATGACTTCTTGGAAACAGTAAAAGCAAGAAAGATGCTAGGAAGATGTGGCTCAAAATGCTTACAGCTGCAAGGGGGAAGTAGGAGTTGAAATGCAGATAATCTCTCAAGGGATCCATCTGAAGGAAGGACATACCCAAAATGAGGGATTGTGATCACCTCCATAGAAAAAGGATGATGGGACACATGTTTATGATTGCATTAAAGTGACTTGCAGTGCCAGTGGGAACATCAGAGCTGGGCCAACTTGGTTATTACTCAGGTTACCAAGTGGGGTGATTAACATTATTAACTACTATCCACATAAAAGAGCTTGTCAAGAGGATCCATTCTTGCTATTTACTGTTGGAGAAACGTACCTGAAATTTCACAGAAGTTGGAATAAATGGGGTCCCACCAACTCCAGCAGCTGCTCTTCCTAGCGCTTTGTGAAGGTCTGTCTGTGCAGTCTTAGCACAGGTGACTCGATGTGAATTTGCACAAAGGCTTCTTCATTCTGCTTCTGGCAGCATAAACCATTTTAAAGAGGATATCAATGTTACCGTTGTGATGGAAGTTATAACAATTGTTCTTATGTGAACCTGTTCATCTATTTTAAATCTCCTTAATCCTATGCCAGGACAAATGTGAAATTGGAGAATTTTACATGCCCGGCTTCTTTTTTCAGCCATGCACATATATCAGTCCTGGATTTCATACTTCCATACACAAGACTATTCCCTGTGTGGTGATATTGTTTGTACACCAAGATGGGGAAACTAGGACGCTGCAATAATAATAACAAGGAAGCCCATTTTCCCTTTGAAGAAAAGCTCTTTGTTTCTTTAAAGCTTTATGATAGATGTAAACAATTGCGTGTTCTTAGAAATTATAGGGGTTTTTTACCATGCAAATATAGCATTATTGTAATAACCTTGTAATAACCTAATAATAAAAAGGCTTTCACGTGGGCAAAGAAGGAGGCTGTGGGGTTCATCTCAAAGCTTCTCTCATTACACAGAATTGCAAAAATAGGGTGGAAACTGCACTGCATGACGGCATTTCCATTTTCATAGTGCCTTGCTTGTGACTGGAACAAAGTTACTTTAGGTGAAGCTCTGGCCCACTATGGCAATTAAAAAAATTGGATCTCACCTGCTCACAGAGGGAAAGAGGTGTTGGGAAGGCTGAAAAAGGGAAAGAAAGTTTTCTGACAGGTTGACTTCCAATAAATAAGTAATTAAGGTTAATAACATTTCTTAATGGTGCAGGATACCTATTTGAGTCAAGAAAGATTTTTACCAGATCTGTCTCACTTTACCATAGGAAACCTCAGAACCAAAGAAACGCATGAATCCAAGAACAAAAACTCAAAACCATTGCTGTCCTCTCTGATGCTGTTTCAGTGCTGGTGAAACCACACCATCTCATACTGCCCCTTGCAGATGTCCTGGGTGAAGGCCCAGTTTTGTTGGGTTTTACATGACCACTTAAATACCTACCAAATGTTCCACTGGTTTCTTCCCATTCCTCTCCCAGGCCATGGATGCTGTCTCTCCACCCTTGCCATTCCCTGGACTGTAGATGTTAATGCCACATCCCCATTGCCTCTCCTCTCTTATCCCTTTTTCCAGATGTTGCTGTACCTTCATAGATGCTTATTCTACTGTACCTTCTAATCTTCTTCTAATTTCCCACTGGGAAATCACAGTCGGAGCTGTCTTGTTATTTTCTCCCCAGAAGACACCATTTTTGATGTAGCACATGGAAAGATCACAGCTTTCTTTTCAAGTAATGACATCTCACCAGCTCAACAGGTAAGCAGAGGCAACCTGCAAGCCCTTGTCTACAGGGTCTATGGTTGCTGCTGAATAACCCCTCTTTGTAGCACTTCTTCATCCTGGAACTACAGCCATGGAGCAGTTCATATTTTCAATGTGTAAATCAGGCCCATGTCTTGGATACAACTGGTACAGTTAGAACACAGTCTGTTTAAATCAGCTCAGAAAGTGAAAACCAAATAACGAACGAGCACAGAAAATTAGCTTGGCACAACTCCACTGTGATGATTTGTTTTCCAAAGTGCAGCTGATTTACAGATTTGAGGCCCTCATTGGTGCTCTCTAGGTTTAAAGCAAGATATTTTAACAAAAATTATAGCTGAAGAGCAGTTCTGCTGATCCAGGAAATGTTCTGAGTGTGACAGTAAATGCTTGAGGTATGTGCAAGAGGGCTGTATCCCAGCTGGTACTGTTACATCTCTGCACAAAGCAGCCAAGCAAGCGGAGTTCCTGAATTTATTGGTTTTCCAGACCCCCGCCCTGCCCACAGTCCCACAGTCACCCCGCTGCCTCAGTGGGCCAAGAGTGGGTTTAGCCAGATTCCTGCAGATTCCCACCGAAAAGGCACCCTCCGGCCAGAACGGGCACACAAAGGCTCGGCTGCCCCTGCATAGCTCCCAGCTACCCACCCCTGAAACCATCCCTTCCCATGGGGGCAAGGTGGTTCCCCACATAGTTTGGGTGCTTGAGTTGTACCTGCCACCCAGCCTGGCCTGTAGACAGTGAGGATCCAATTTTAAAGTGGCCTTTTTCTTAGCCAGCAGCTTTTCTTGTCACCCTTATTGCTCGCTGGTGGGACGGCTGCAGTGACCAGGGACCCTGGCTGTATGTGGTGCAGACCCTGCAACAGGTCCCTCACCTCTGCTGCACCGCAGTGGGCCGAGGAAAGCCTTCAAGAGCCAAACCACACGTCAGAGCCCTTGGAGGAAACAAATGCTAAACAAGCTGCTTCCTTAGGCCTGCTGCATCTTTTTCTTATGCTGGAAATAAAGGGAGAACAAGATGTCCGTGTGCTCGCTTGTATCTGGTTTCCATTCCAAACATTTAACGTCCATCACATTCTTGAATGAGGAATCAGCAGTTCTCAGATTGACCTACATGTTTTGTCAGCCATAATGGAACTTTTATCCCTTAATAAGCTGGAAAGTGACTCTTCTTTTGATGACAGAGGTATTGGTAGCTGACAGCAAGTGGAATACCTGGCGGCACGCCTGCCAGCCGTGGGAAGGTGCCCACAGGCATTTAGGGGCTCTCCAGGATGGAGCAGCTTTTTTGTACTGCAGCATGCAATTAGATAGAGATTTAAACTATCTTAAGATACAACGAAGTACCCATCAGAGATTATATGAGCAGTACAACCCTATTAATTCAGTGTCCCGAACATAAGGATTTATACCCACCATGTCAATTTAAAAAGCAAACCCAAAGCACAATGCAAACTCAATAGGATGGATTGTGCCCTCACTTCAACTCCTATGCCATAATGAAGTCATCTGGCTTCTGGATGTGATTAAGGGGGACAATCTGTCTTTTAGATGATGTGACATATTGGCTAGGAAAGTAATGTGGATGTTTACCAGCAGCTTCCTCACAAATAAAAACGAGAAAAAGGGTTCATTAAACTTTTAAACTTTTAAAGTTTAGAAGACAGATGCAAAGCATTGTTCCCCATATGATGTGAAGAATGAAAAGAGAGAGCTCCTTCCACCATGGGGGGAAAGATGGCTTTGTTTCTAGCACACCTGAACTCTAGAAGTTATGAAGCGACAGAATGGCAGGTGATATTTCAAACTATTAATTTGCCTCAATTCTACGGAACGAGAAACTAAAAAGTTCTGCCACAGTATTCTCATGACCAGAAATGCTGACAGTTATCAAATCATCCTCAGGGAGCCCGGAGAGGCTTTAAGAAGAAGAGCTTTGACAGGACAGAAATTGGAAGGAGACACACTCAAACTACCCAGAAATGACTTGGCTGCAAGAGGGGCTGGTCAGAAATGTAAATTCAGAGTTAAAGGCGTAAGATTTTCAAAGTGGCATTGTGATGCCTTGCACAACCCTGCCTGGACCTCTGTGGCATGTAGATTTTAGTGATGTAAAACCAGCAGTGTATGGGGCATCTTCTCCCGTGAAGCGGTACGGAGATGCGGGTGTTGCAGAAAGCCCCATCCTGATGCCGGGATGTCCCTGCTGAATGGGGCAGCTGGGAAATGCGGCCCGCGCCAGTCCAGCTGGGCAAACAGGACTGGACCCACACCCTCCCTGCCACTCGTCGCCTGCTCAGCAAGGCATTCAGAGGTTGGGAGTGGGGTTTTTTTCAGCTTTTTCTTAGAAAAAAAGAAAAGTTTTCACATTTTCAGGGTTTTTTTTCTTGCTTCACTTTCTATCTGTGCCTTCTTCCTCTTTATGCCATCTCCATGACTTTCTTTTTCTCACAAACAGAAGTGGAAAAAATAAAAGGAAAAATATAGAATGGAGCAGGGAAAGATGATAAACTGAAAGGGAAATAAATCCCAACAAAACCTCTCTATTTTTAAATGTCAGATTTATTAACACAGAAAAATGTTGGGGGAATAACTGAAATTTCTCCAAGAAACTTCTTTTTCCAAAGATAAATTCTGAAGTTTCTTCTTCTATTTTGTTTCATTTACAAATTTTCAACTTGGCTGTTTCCTATATCTGTAAAGTAGCCTTGTAAAAACTTAATAGCTCCTAAGGGCATGTGAAACCAAACTCACCACCCCGAGACTTAAAATCATCAGAAGGACAGGACTCAGCAATGCCAAGCATGAGACTATTACTTCTCATATTTGCACATCATCATTACCTAATTGAAACTGTAGCTGAAAGAAAGAGAGAGAAAACCACAGAGCTGACTTCATGTGACTACCAGAGAAAAATTTTAATTGCCTTTATGTGGATAATATTATTTTTTCATCAATGCTTCCAGGATACAGTATGTGCCATCACACAGAGTGGCGTGTTGGTGGCACGAGCAGAAGTTTGGGTGTTGGATTTTTTTTCTTGCAAGTGCTTCACTTTTTTCCCAGTACACGTGGGCAAAGTTTTGTGTAATTTTCCAGTGACCTTGATTACGCAATTGTGTGCGACTGCTGCCCTCCACGACATCAAAGATGCCACTCTTGTTATCAGGTGGCGGGCAGCCCCAACCAGGCGAGGGACACCCGGAGGGCACCCGGCAGTGCCAGGGGCAGATGGCCCTCCAGCCTGTATTGATTAATGAGCTTCTCCCGGGGAAGCTCGTATTGCTCCCGCTCCATGTTTTTGAGGGGGGGTGAAGTTACAGGGCTGGCAGTCATAACGCGCAGACACATCATCAGGTAGATGATGATATACTGCAAATAAACCAAATCTATTTATTTCCCCTTCCAAACAGAGAGAGGATGGTCCTAACCCAGCAACAGCACGTGCTTCATTCTGGCCAGGGGCTCAGACCCCAGTGAAAGGGTTAAATTCAGATCCCTTTGAAGCTGGCAAGGGCAAACCTTCATCTCAATAGGGCCGATTCCTCCTCCCAGCCCTAAGTGCTTTGATGAAATAGCACTGTAACACCCAAATGAGGTGCAAAGCAACATCATCTCTTCCAGGGTCCCTCCCTGACACAGGCATAACCCATTCCAGCGAGACTGGAGCCGAGGACAGGGCATGGCCCTTCCACCCTTTCTCCTAAAGACCATCAGGAATATCAGTGGGAAACAGCCCGCATTAAGTCCCGGCTCCTCTCCACAGCCTGGCCACGGGCAGACAGTGAAGGGCGATGACCCTGAAGAGGCAATGGGGAGAAAGACGCAGAACTAGCATTCCTCAAACCCCTCTTTGCCATGCGAGTCCCTGATTTTGCTCGATAAACCTCCTCGCCAGCCTCACAGGTACAGAGGAAACCAGCTACAGAGCAGAACTGCAAAAAATGTGGCTAACTTTACCCAAAAAACCTCCCTTCACAGTCAGAGTCTCTTTCAGGGTTACTGTATCTTAACCCTCTCCCCCCAAAAAAGATGAAAGCCATCTACACCCAGTGTTTCAGGTGGTTGAATGTTAGTTAATTTTGTGGTAGGACCTGGAAAACTAACCTATAAGAGGTGTCTACTTGCTCCTCTCTGAATACTCCTCTCTTTTTTGGTCCCTTTTCCACAATTTCTTTTCCCTGCAAGCCTGGGGTGGAGGTTTTAGCAACCAGGTGATCTGTCTCCCAACTGCTCTTGACACAGTGAAGCAAAGAGGAATGAAAATTGCCCATTAATCACTGGTTTTCAGAATTGTTTTGCATCACGTTTCCTGCTATACTGGCTAAGAATTTTCTGATCAAAGCAAGTCCTCTCCAAAGCATTTTTTCTTTTTCTTTTTCTTTTTCTTTTTCTTTTTCTTTTTCTTTTTCTTTTTCTTTTTCTTTTTCTTTTTCTTTTTCTTTTTCTTTTTCTTTTTCTTTTTCTTTTTCTTTCTTTTTCTTTTTCTTCTTTTTCTTTTTCTTTTTCTTTTTCTTTTTCTTTTTCTTTTTCTTTTTCTTTTTCTTTTTCCTTAAAAGGCAGAAAATTGAGTGAAAAATAAGAAGGAAGAAAAAGAAAAGATAAGCTCTGGTCAATCAAGCCCCAGGTCTCTTGTCTCCAGTTTGTGATATGTTTTATGATCTCAGACACAACAGATTGTGAGCCTGCAATGTTTGGAAATAGTAGATGATTAAACCTTCTGGCCAGGTGTAAATGCAACCTTTGTCTTCTGATGACTGTGTGAGAATTACCTCCCCTCTCAAAGTCCCCGGCTGGCCCTGCTCTCTTCACTGTCACAAACGTCCCCTGCATGGAGCTGCAACCACAATGTGCTTCCACTTTATTTCTCATCTATCCAGGCACCAACACAACCCGTATCATTCCAATTGCCCTGAGATACAGGAAAAAAAATAAAAAAAGTGCTGAGCAAGCTACTAAAAATTTGAAAGAATGTGGCCTGTGAGTTTTTCTACTTCTTCTCCTGGGGGGATTTTGTACCAGGTAAATAATAAAAAAAAGTGTAATGATTGACTAGGCTTTTAAACCTGAGCTGAAGGTAAGTTTGCCTTGCTGTTCCAGTTAAATATTCTCACTAGCCCCCTTCTCTTTCTCTATCATGCCACAAAGTCCCCTTCAGCCTGATTCATTCTTTATTCTTTAGAAATTTGGGCAACAGTCAAATCTGACCTTTAGAGTCATAAACACATTAAATTGTTTCACAACCAAATAATATGAAACAATATTGAATAGCTAGGCTTCCTCCGAGTTTCCTCTTAAAGAGAAAGAAGCCCTGAAACAGCACAGACATGGGAGACAGAAGGGGAGAGATGGAAGACAAGGCGTGCTAATACTCGACACGGCAATGAGAGGGCAAAGCACCGGGGTCTGGCCCCGGACCGACAGATATCAGCACTTTGGAAGATGCTGTGAGAAGCGTTTATTAATTATTTACCCTTCTGGGAGCAGAGTGCTCCCCAAGAGGCATGCCCTGCTGCATGCCTGCTGCTGCTGAGACACCAGGCGCTGGCAGCACCCCACACTCTGGCTACGGGTCAAGGTGAAACCCAAAGGTGGCCAAAGCGGCCTCAGTGCCACCAGCTCAGAAACTATTTCTCCTCTCCCCTCTGTTTGCCCGAACTTTGGCTGTGCGCGATCCAGCCTCCCTGCACACGCGGCACCCACCGCCACCGCGCGCGGTCCCGCTGACACGGGCGAGGGGCAGGGCTGTGTCACCTGCTGCTGGCTCTGCGGGGACATCCTTGTGGGGACTTTCCCTTCCTTCCTTTCTGGGCGCTTGCCCAGAGGCTGCCAGCCCCCCCGGGGTGGCAAAGGACCCCTCTTTGGGGAGATGCTGCAGGGTTCAGCACATTTGCAGAGCATCGCAGGAATGTGAAGCATCTAGGGCAGATGTGGAGACGTGATAAGGCTCCTTGCTGTCCTTAAAAACACTGTGAAGTGGCCAGGCTGGGATTCCCCTGGCAAAGGGGGATTCCCCGCCTGGCACAGAGCTGATCCCGGTTGCCAGCGAGGCTCTGGGACCACTGGAGGCAGCCCAGCCTCCTGCCCCTGGGGGCATCGCCTGCAGCCCCCCTCTGCTGTGGGTAGCAGCGTGGCATTTGGGCGCCTGCTCACCCCGTCCCCTTTGCAAGGGGACACCCCAACCAGGGACAGGCCACCCCTCCTCCTCCTCCTCCCTTGCTTCTGCAGTCATACAATTTTTGCATAAAAGCACCAGGTGGAGAAAGAAACAGAACAATAAAAGATGCCCTGGGCCAACGCCAGCCGTGCGGCACAGCAGTTTATCGGGAAGGTGGGGCCCACCGGTCCCTTGCTCCTACGCCGCTTTCGGACAGGCGTCCCTGCGCCCCTGCCCGCCCATTGGCACGACGCCGGCCTGTCCACAGGGTACCGCTCCGCATCGGCACCGGCACCGGGACCCCCCCCGGGACAGCACACGATTCGGTGCCGTGCCAGCACTGAGCCTGTCTCTGTGCTGAGAAGCGGTCACACACCGCGTCGGCACGACCCGTGTTTAAACAGCAACGCTCTGAGAACAGCGCGCTCACGTACGCTTAACACAACGAGATTCCAAGCCACGATTAATTCTTCCCATACATGATGTCTGCTCACACGGCACAAGCTACGCTCCGTTTAGACGAGACATGCGAACAACGCGCGCAGCTGCCGCTTTTCTCCTAGGCTGGATGCTCAGCTACAGACGTGCTGTGGACAGCCATCCATGGCCTAAACTGCTGGTACCGTTACCGATACGAAAAGCCTTTAATTATCCACAGGTTTGCACTATTTACAAAGTGAAGGCAGAGAGACATGAAGCACATTTGGATGCCTTAATTAACCTCAAGAATTATGAAGCCGTGCCTGTAACTGAAATAGAGTTTTGCCTTTTGTAAACCATTTGACAGAAGAATGATGAGGCTAAGAATTAGCTGTAGGGATACATCTAAATATTTATACTACATTCATTACACCAGTATTTGAGCGCATGTTTATGTTGTAACCTCCACTTCTACATCCGTCGGTTTTGCATTGCTGTATTACCCCGTGTCACCGATTGCGTGGTGCCACAGGTGCCCTCCTGCAGGGACTGCCCGGCTGCGGGACGGTGCAGGTAAAAGCCTTTTCTCTGAGCAATATATTTCCCATGATCTCGGTGCAAAACTTGCTGAGGTTTCAAAACCAGGACACTGGAATGAGCAGAGTCTTGACCTAAACCAGGCTGGCAACCACCACCTTGTATAGCCCCGATGAACTAAACCCCCCTCACGTCGTATTTCAAAGTCCTCTCACATAAAGCTCCAGCCACCACATTTTGTTACGGCATGGAAACGCTGCGGCAGGGCTCCAGTAGCTGCTGTTGTCAACACGCTGACAGAAACGGAGGTTAAGGGTTCTAAGTGTTTCGCTGTTAACAAAGCCAATGTAATGATGTTTCATTATTAACAAAGAAAATGTAGTGTGGGTTTTTTTTTGAAGATTGGGGAAAGGAGGACGCTGCCAGCAACCATCCTGAGATGCCTGTAAAGCTGTGAAAATAACTTTGAATAACATTTCAGAAATCTTCTAACTAAATAAAATATGTGTGCTTCAATCAAATGTTTTGCTCTATCATCTTTAATGTGGTTTTTTTTTTAATTTACAATATATTAGCCAATAAAGTGCGGAAAACTAATTTTGGGGAAAAAAAAGTCAATATGCTTGATTTTAGAAAGTTCGAAATAAAACTTACTGTGCCTTGGAATTTTGCTCCTAAAATTTTCTAGTAAATAAATTATCTAGAATAATCCATCTAATTCTACTTATTACAGTGAAAAGCAATGTTAGTAATTACACACACACACTCGCACAGGAATTTACTTTTTTTTTTTTCACCTGTGGAACAGAACTGCAAGCGCTGCAGGTAGAAGTTTTGACCAAAAGGCATTTTAGAGCTTTTGTATTAGAAAGCTAAACAATTTGACAGGATATTTCTAATTTTTCCTACTAAACCTCATGACACTTGCCCCTTGTCCCATTCCAGATCTCTTTGGCAGTCAGCATCTTCAGGGAGATGGTCTCAGCAGAGTCTTTCCCTCGATACCTTCTGTTCTGCATTCCCAGCCCATCTCTTCTGCCGCCCCGAGCACCAAACACAGGCATCAGAGGTGAGATCACAGTCTCAGCGCGTGACGGTTCTCGAACTGGACCGACATTAGTCATCTAAGACCGTCACTTTGTTTCTGCTAAGCTAATAATAAAAAAAAAAAGGTTTTGTCATTTCGGTGAATGCATTTCTTTTTCGCCCCACACTAATTTCACCAGTCAGTGCCCCCAGCGTGGCACTGGGCAGCAGCAGCTCCCTTGCCATCCTCCCTGAAGAATGAGTTTTGCTTTACAAGGGACAATTAATATTTGCCGGCCGGCTGGAGAGCAGGAGTGCCACCCCACTCTTTTGGCACCTGCATCACCTGGGGAGCTGGCGGGAGATGTTGGCCACCACCGGGAACAGAGCCTAGGCGATCCAGCTTAGGTGGAATGGGAATTTGCCCCCTTGACACGCGTTGGCAGGTAGCTGCTGGGGACCCCAGCATGGGGACCCCGGGCTCCTCGCTCGGGGCAGTCTCACATTTGCACTGTGGGGACAATGCTCACCTCCATTCCCATATCTAACAGCAGTTCTGGTTACTGGGACTCAGCCTCAGACTGTTTCGTGCTATTCCTGTTTCATCCACCTGCTATTATCTTCTGCTGTTCTTCAGAAATTACTGCCAAATTATGCTGTGGTTTGTTGTTTGTTTTTTTTTTTTTCTTCCCCTCCATCATTAATTTCTTTTCTAGGGTGGAGAGCTTCCCAGATCACCCTCCACCCACTTACACACATGCATGCACACACACTTTATAGAAAGTGTTTACTTATGCGGGGGCAATAGTTTAAAAGGTAAATGAAATAGAGGACGCAGCCTGGATTGGCTTAGCAACACAAACAGTGCCAGCAGGTAAAGGGCCCAGGCCTGTTCTTTCCCACCTCAGAATTGTTTTAAAATGACACCCCTTCATAATTAATTGTACAGCACCTGATTAGTCACTATTGACAGACCTAGAGCCAATTGACTCTTTTTTTTTTTTT
>VXBL01007716.1:758617-792193 GCA_013400195.1 Aramus guarauna
TTTCCTTCTTCTTCTTTTTTTTTTTTTTTTATCTGGCTGGGGAGAAAATATGAAGTGCCTGCAGCCACACATACAATATACCTCCTGGTGATTACATCAGGCAGCTGAGCAATTAGAGCCAGTAGTATCAGCTCAGGAGCTGGAGGCTACAGCAGCAGGATCACAGCCCAACCTTAGCCTTTAATATGAAAATGAAGAAGGGAAGCAACAAATCCAATAAAGCCTAGAAGTCAAACAAAGCCAACTGGGAGTTCGTTTGTTGATAAGCTGAAGGAAGAAACGCTACTGATAAAGCTGGAAGCTTCTTCTGCTGTTCCTGTCTCTCTCGTGGGTGAGGAGGATTAAACTACTGAGGAGGCAGCCCGAATCCACCCAAGTGGGAAGGCAACCCCAATGGCGAAAAACATGTGTCTGTGCTTCATTAGCAATGGAGTTGGGTCAGAATGGGTGGGTTTGTAACCCTTTCCGCTTCCAGGCATCTGCGAGCACTTTGCAAAGCAAATGAGTTTTCTCCAGCACAGGGCAAGGACAGATGACACCAGCGGAAGGGACTGGCAGCTTTTGCTAACCTTTATCTAAAATAGCATTACCTTGCTGGAAGCTTTGAAAGAACAAAGTCAGTCTGCATCACCAAGAAAGCAGTTGAAGTCCTCCATCTCCAGATCTCCAGCAGTCCGCTTCCCCAGACAGACCAATTTCGTGCACCTCAGCGCTGTATCAGTTTAACTCAGCCATTGTACAACCCAGTAAAGGCTGAGTCCTGCCACTGTGCAAACACTTTACTCTCAAAGAAGAGGATCCGAACAAGACCTTAGCCAACTTCAGAGTACTTCTGAGTAAGGTATTAAGCCTATATCAGTGCCCCACATAGGCGCTTGCTCCGGTGTGAGTTAATCAGTCTAATCCCATACCCTTAGATAAATACTTGTGTGCAGGCAGACAATCGCTTGGGATTTGACCAAAGCTCAGTGAATACAATGTGAATGAAGGTGCATGGTGAATAAATAAATAATTAAAAAACCACTTAATTAAGGCTCCTCTGTAGCCATTCTTCTTGCAGAAGAGGCACTGTACACAGCTTTAAAGCAGATGACGTGAATTTGGTAAAGGATCTGCTTTTTTGGAAGCTGAGGAACTCATCAGAGATACATTGCTCTGGAACAGCTCACCTGCGTGGAAAGGCCCCCACATAGCCCATATTTAGACTTTTTTAATACAAGTGATTTTACATCCCAGACATAGTGACTCCCAAACTTGGGCCCAGCAGCACAGGGGACTGCAGAGCAGAGATCCCACAGCTGACTGACATGAACCTTCTTGGCTCCAGGAGGAGTCCAAGCCACCTCGAGTCCCAGGTGACAACATCTTCTAAACACGCCTAGCCCAGGACTGGGTTGGCATGCATTGTCCAAACGTGCCCTAAGTTTCTTTCACAGTTTAAAGCAGTATAAAATGGAGCATATAGTTAACAGAAATTGCACCAGTTGAAGACCCGAATCACAGCTATTTATATTTACACATTTGGGTCCAGTTCTCCTTGGAAGAACTGCACCAGTTGATGTCCACGCAGCAAATAGATCAGCCCTGGGATCAGAAACATATGTGTCCTTCTGCACTTGTTCACAGCTACTCCATAGACAATCAACATTTATGGCTCAAAAGAATGCTGCAAGGACTTTGGAAAAAAGGAACTGAGCCATACCTTTGCTTTTAACTGGAATAAGAATTGGTTTAGTTCTGTAAAACCATTATTAGCCTCAACCATCATTTGTTTTCAAGAACCATGACACAGGGTCTGTCTGAAAATGCAGTTTTCTGCAGAAACGCTCGGGAAATGCAACTGAACACATGCTTCTAAATATTTGCAGAACAAGGGCCGACGCAGATGCAAGGAGTCACAAGAAGAAGAAGGATTAGAGAAAGGATTGAGCCTACAGGGTGAAGCAGTATGTTGGGATCACAGTGGCAAAACAACACAGCTTCAGAGAAGAGTGCACAAATCTCACTTTGGTTGCGAAATTTTCCTTCTGGTTCATGTTTAGGCCATAAATCGTCTTCCAGTCTTGCTTTACCTCGCATTTTTCAGGGAGGGATCTTACACCGGTTCTTCATTCCTGTTTTCTACTTCCCTTTGAGAGTTTCTGCAAGGAGCACATTTTCTGCATTTTCCATTCCAGAAATTTTTTACAGGATTTGGCCCTACATTTGATGTTGTAGCAGCAAGTCACATCTCATATTTTATCCTGCTCCTGCTGAAACAAACCATGGAGCTCCTGCTCCAGTAAAGGGTACATATACTTGGATGACAGCTCAAAAGATGGGCACCCCAAACTATGTATGGGAAGAATACCTGAACTGATTTTCCATGAAGGAGAGGTACAGAATTCAAAACACTCTTTTGGTAACACATACAGGTACTCAGCTGAAATTCAGACTCTCAGAGTCAATTCACAACCCATTTAACATGGCATTATTTAAACACTGAGTCACAAGTTTACAACCAGTTTCCTCTGACCCATCACTAAGCTATGCAGCCAATGTCTAACTCAGCCTGTATCTCCAGAAGGAACATTTATACTTTTTAGCTGAACCAAGTTTTGCTCTTTTTGCTCTTGCTTAACTTCTGCAGATGCTTTTCACCACTCTCCTACTGAACCCAGTAGCTACCTGGATTGTCTGGCCTTAGCGACAGATGACTTTTGATAACAAAGCAGAGCCTGTTCTAGAGGAAGAAGAAGGGTAGGGTAGTCTTTGAGGGGTTTCAGTCCTCAGGTTTTGCTCTTGCCTATACATCCCTATATATCACCTCAAGATTTCTCTCTTGTATGTCTTCAGAGACATGTAACTTTACACACAGGTTTTGTCCTCCTGGTTTGAAATAATTTCCCTGACCTGTTACTCAGCCAAAGCCAATCTTATTTCCCTTCTCATCTGCATGCAGAGACTTTCCTCTCCGACTCCCACAGCTGCTTCTCTTTTGCAAGACCTGTCTCCATGCAGCTGTGCTGACAGGTCTCCGCAGGATCCTGCCCAGTCCCCAGGGTCCCTCACTGGTTCTCCAGCTGCCTGGTGTCAGGAGGTTAATCCTGGTGCACGCAGGCAAGCAGGTCCCACACAACCTGTTGGGGCACTCCTTGTCACCTCTCCCTCCATCCCACTCCATTTTGCTCTGCGCTGGTCTCACTCAGCACTAAAGCCCACACAAGGTCGACTTAGCAGGGATTCAGTTTCCTGCCTCACGTCCTCTCAACATTCCCGCAGGAGTCACCCACTGCCAAGTCTGCTCCATGAGGACTCCCGGTGTTCCCTGTTTCCAGTCAGGATGTCTCTCTTCTCACCTCTTCCATCTTCCCTGTGAAAATGAAAACCACACCTCATAGCTGCAGTTCCAGTCTCCAGCACTCTGGTTGCAAAGTGGGTGATGTAAGCAAGGAATGTAAGCAAGCCATGTTCTCACAACCTGAGACACCAGCTTGGGGCTTGAGACCCCGAGAGTCTGCTCTGCTTAGTTCTTCTCATTGCCTTAACCTTGAGCTCTCATTTCCCTACCCCTTGGTTCTTGGTCTGAAAGCGTCTTCAGGATGGTCAGTTCAGCTGAAATGCGTGCCCTGCTTTAATGGATTGGCTGTTACACCAGAAAGAGTGCTCTGGGCTTCCCTGTCTGAAAGGTGCTGGCATAGGCGGGAAGGAAGGACAAGCGCAAGGAGCTATGGGTGCTCTCAGATACAAACATAGGACGCAGGGTCATCAGACAATGGAAATCCTGGCTAATCATGATGGTGTCTCTGCCCTCAGTAATGCTTGAAGAAAATAAAGGAGTCGTTCATTTCTGGAAGACATAATGGATCTTTTTTGCAGAGCTGGCAGTTATCTCACTGATATCTCTTATAGCTCATCAAAGCCTCTCCACAGCGCAGTCCTGAGCTCCCTTAGGATGAAATAATCCTTCTCCACAGTGCCCAGTTTAGATATCGGTGCTGTGCAGGGAAGTGTTTCCAATGGACCATTGCATGAGGTTAGTCCTGCTCAGGCTGCGGGTTCCTGTAGCCTCCAAGTGACAGCCAGCTCCACATCACTACAACTTCTGAACAAGGGCAAGAGCCTCCCCAGAAGCAAGCTACAGACTGCAAATCCTTGTTAAGTGTTCACAGGTGAGGTAGTCAGTAGCGGGTTGTATGATGAATGTTATCTTTAGCAGGACAACCTTCTTGCTGTTTTGCTTTGCAGCAAGTACCTGGAGAAGGGCTGAAGTTGGAAGTGCACCCACTCTGGGGGAAGAGGGGAGGTGAGGGGACACTGGGGCAGAGAGTGAACATGAAATCTGCAGGAATAGCAGTGTTTGGTGCTGCCTGAGAGGAGATTCCAGTTATAAATGTCTCAGGTGATGCTAAGAGGTGAAGATCTGAATGCCACTGTCAGAGGAAGAAGCAACCAAGAGACAAGGTCTTCCAGGAGCAATGCTTGTTGTTCCAGACCACGTAGGTGCAGATCGAAGATGGGAGTTGGGAAGGTACTAAGGATGGGAAAGCTGGGCCCAATGGCTCAGGCACTGGTGTGAGCACGTAATAACTCTGGTCGTGTTGCTCACCTCTGCGTCTGATCTGCCATGAGGACTTCACATGAGCTCATTTGCCTCTACCCTATGGTATCTACTTAAATAACAAGTGTCTTAGATGTTGTGATGTTGCCTTCATTTGTGTATGTTTCATAGTGAGATCAACAGATCCCCAGATCGCAAGGTGTTACAGCAACATGAATGATCCTAATAAGAGGAGTGAAAGGCTGTGGACTCGTGCTTCCCTGGGCCTCGGGCAGCTGTAATCCATTACAGATGACATTGTAATAAATGCTGATCATTATTTCTTAGTGGGGGAGAAGTGTTTGAGGGTGGGAGGGCAATGTGTTCAGGCTGAGCCCTTCAAGCCAGATGCTGAGGAAATGCTGGTGAACCTGGATAGTCTGAGCACAGGGGACACCTTTCAAATCTTCATGGGAGTCCCACCTTGCTCATCAGGAAAGACCTACCAGTGAGTTTGTACCCCTGGAGTTATTTATCCCTGACACTCTCATGCTTTCTCTGGCTGTATTTTTCTGGCTTTTGAGTTTGGAGGAATGTGAGGAGGAGAGAAGAGAGGGAGACTTCAGTGTCCTGCTCATCAGGGTGGCTTTGCCTCCACAGGCTGGAAGACATACATCTGTAAAAGAGATGTGCCTGTACCCATATCAGCAGATAAGTGTTAGCCACAGGTTTATCAAAGGAGTATTCTGTGCATAACAGCTCTGACAGACTTGAATTATTGTTCTTTCTCATTGGTAGTGGTTAGAAATTATAATTGCTGTTCTGCAGATTATTTTACTCTTATAAAATTTTGCACCATTTTTACACCAAGGTAAAAACTTGAATTTCTATGTTATTTGAAATTAGAGAATGGATATTCTGGAAGGCTTTGTTGGGATAATTTCAGGAAACTTCATTTTGCCAAAGGAGATTCAATAGTTGAATAGAGCCTATGGCTACTTAGAACAAAATGCTAAAATAATGGATTTCAACTTCATCCTCTGCATAAAATGCAGAAGACTTACTGATTGGTTTCAATATAATCCATGACATCAGAACTCGAAATTTTTCTGTGAAATGTTTAGAATTTTCAAAAGGAAAAATTGTTCCACCCAGGCTTTATTATAGCCTGCAGTTATTCCAAGCATCACTTTTGCTAGCTTGCATATTTTTTATTAGTCTCTTTTTCCTTTGCATATGGGCATTAGTCCACAGGTACTAATATTCAAGAAGTGCTGTCCAGAGAGAGATCATTTAAAAGACTTAGTAATCCATGAACAAACTTCCTCTGTCTAAGAGAAGCCACAAGTTTTCCCACAGTGTTCCAACTCTGACTGGCGGGATGCTCCGCAGTACTCCCACCAGCATGTTATCCACATTATTCCAGAGGACCATTCAGTCCTGCCAACTTTTGCTCATTTTTCAGTACATATTTGCCCAGAAGTTTGTTCAAACTGGGGAATAATACACGCCCATCAGCAATGTTTGCTGTTTACTGTTTGCAGTGTCATCTTCTATCATTTTCAACAACTGAGTAAAGATGCAGAAACTGCACCATGGGACTGGGGCAATGAGCCACAAGCTGTCTCTGATTAATGTCTTATCAGATAAGCAGCATGTTGATCTAAGAACCTGTCACAAAGAAAATTTGCTAGATAGCTTATTTCGAAGGAAAATCTGATCAGCTTGAAACTTTGGCAGTTTACTTCCAGCAGCAGTCAAGACTCAGTATTTAAAGAAAAAGTTGAAACAAACCAACTACAATGCACATGAAGAATTGTGTATGCTTGTCTTAGGAAAAAATTCTGCCTCTGTCCTTACTACTTCTGGTAGGTTGCTAAGGGTGTAACGGGGTCCCACCAAGCAGGGCCAGGGAAGTGGAGAGAGCACTGGTGGCTTACTGGCTCTTGGTCTGGTGTCCCCACTTCCAAAAACACCAAAAAAAGTGGAGGATGTGCAGAAAAATACAGATCAAAGGCATCATATCTCAGTGTTCAGCTTTCTAAAAGAAGGCTGAGTTGACTTGCTGACGGTACAAGTTCATTCAGAAGGAAATGTCACGTAGCAAAAGCCTCTTCTTGGTAGAGAAAGACACAATAGAAATGGCTGGAAGTTGAAACCAGACTTTTTTTAAAAAAAAATCTGAGAACTGCAAACTATATTTTCACCAGTGAGGATGAACATCATGCCAGCAAAGGGTGACAGCCTTGCTGGTAGATGTGTTTCAGCCAAAGGCAAGCTGCTGGGCTCACTACAGGGACAAGATGCGGGGAGGAGCTGAGATGCTGCATTAGGTGGGAGGCCCGCAGAGCTGCACTGCCGGCACCTTCCCACCTTTCACAAATAACGTAGGAAGGACTAAAACTACTAACACTTGTGTTTAGCTGCTGCTGTCAGTAGCCACCAGTTACACAATTTTTCCTGATTTTCATCTTCCACAATCATTTCTATTCCTGCAGGAAAAGCTTTGGAACCTCATCTTTATCCACTTACTTCAGTGCACATATAATTTTTCACAGCCCGGACCACCCCCATCCACTTGCTAACCCCTTAGCTTTCCCAGATTGTTGCATTTCCAGATGCTAAACACTAATCACCAAGCGGTGTGTGTGCAACCGCCAGAAATAGGTCTTGTACATCCTACGTTATGTCATGACAAATGATTTGCCATTAATGAATTTCACCAGGACTAGCGGGTCAGTGGTCGCAGGTGTGGTTTTCAGAAATCCCAGCAGCAGCAGTTTGAGGTACGGCAGCCACAGAAACACCAGCAAGAGTGTGCGCAATGACCAGACCTGAGAAGCAACTGCCCGAAAGACAGAGCTGTGACCAGATGGAAGAGACAGAGGGCTCTGAGGTCAGCTTAGGCTGGCATTGCTTGAACATACCCAAGGTGTGCGTGAGACTTGTTCATTCAGGGCACTTGTTCCACCTTTTTTTTCTTTCATTTTTAATGTATCCTTACCTATAACATGCCTTATCCTTTTTTTTTCCACAGTTGTCCCAGTCCTTAGTTCCCTGTCCCATCTCTGGCCTGGGATGTCTCCGTTGCTAATGAAGTAAACCTCAAGCAGAGACAGCACTGGTGGGCTCATTACAAATCAGTGCTTCACAAAGTCCATTTGGAACTGGCCCTGCATTTCCTGAGGGTGGGATGGGGTCACATCCCGGTGCTTTCGGCAGCACTGTCGATGGCACCACACTCCTCTGGCTGGATGTTCTGCAGCTTATCAGCCCAAGGGAGCTGGCAGAGGCAAGGCTTCCTGCTGCGTTCGCACAGAGCTGCTTATTTCTTCAGCCCCTCCACCCCTCCTCGCCAAGAAACATCTTCCCGGGCCAGACATCCCATATTATGACTAAGGCAGAAGGCCACAGGTTTAGTCAGTTTGTGTACAGTTTGCAATTATTCAGCTGTTTTAATGAGAAGACAGACCTTGAGGCCCGTGATGTCAGAGATAAGCAAGTGTGGAAAGCAGCAGATGTGTGACCTTGCCGCTCTCCTATTGCTTTCTCCTTTGTTCTGTGTGCTGCAGCTCTTCAAGGTTTTAATACCAGGAAGGGGTGAGGGGAAGGCGAGATGCAGGTTTCACACTAACTCAAACTCCTGGTTTGTGGAGCAACACACTGGCTTTTAGTACAAGCCACTGATGGTAATCGAAAGCCAGCAGCTGCTCGAGGTTTGGGATCTTGCAGACTGCAGCCCTTTCCAGTATCTGGATATTTTTTCTTATGGGTAAGTTTAGATAAAAGTTCTGAGTACTTTCTTGGACAGACAAGTTTCTGAAGAAAATTTTCAGTTCATGGACACAGAAAGCCTTTTTCATACAGAACAGCATCTCCAAACAGGTGAACATGGTTGACTGAAACAATTTCAAGTTGATGTGCGTTTATGCCCTTTGGCCTAAGCGGGAGAGCTGGGAGAGCTGCACTGCAAGAGCTGGAGCCAGCAGACAGGCATGGGTACCTAAACCAAACCTTAACAGTCCCAGAGGCACCTAAGTACAAAGGTTGGGTGCTCCACTTCTCTGCCCAGGTGCCACAATGCCCTTCAGACGCCTGGCATATACCTGGCTTCTTAAGGCGTGGCCAAACTGAGTTGCAAAACACGAAAACCCCACGGGTGTCTGTGCCAAGGTGCCCTCCCAGCTGTCTCGCCAGCAGCATCGTCTCTGCTTAGCACAGTCTGGAGGTGGGGCTGGTGCTGTCTCACCTGCCTTCAAAGCCGCCTCACATATCTTCAAGCAAAACAGAAAAATACAGTTTCGATGCAGAACTGGTTGGATAACACAGTCCAAGGAGCAGCTGTTGGTAGCTCGTTGTCAAAAAGGGGAGAGACAGGGAGAAGGACAGAGGGCTGGTGCCCGGCTCTACCTGGCATCATTTGTCACAGCACGAAGGAACGTAGACTGCAACTGTAAACCTGGCAGATACAGGTATTTGGAAAAGAGGATCAGAATATAAAATTTTTTAAAAAAAGGAAAAAAAAAAGAAAAAGAGACATTGTTTTGACAATGTAGAGAAATGGTGTGACAAAACTCAGTGGGGAAGAGTGCAAGCATCTACGATTAGGAATAATCAGCTCAACAAATATCAAGTGGAAACAGCTGGGTAAGCAGCAGTTCTGTAGAAAAGACTCTAAATCATGCTATTAACAAAACCAAAACCAATAAAACAAACATCATGTTGGAAGGAAAAACGAGCAGCATTGCCCATACAAAGAAATTACCCTTTTGTTCAGTGCGGTCCTTGTATGCTGCTGCTGTTATAGTGTGGTCAGTTCTGGGTAATGCATTTCAAGAAAGATGTGAACCCCTTGGAGAAAGTCCAGGGACAGTGAAGGTCTGGGAAACGTGACCTGCACAGGAGGGCTGAAAGAACGGGATGACTTAGGTCAAAAAACAGACAACTGGTGGGGATGCAGTAAGAACCCTCAGCTACATAAACCAGCTCATAGATGAAGAGGGGAACAACTCTGCACCCCTGTTCATAATGAACAGGGCAAAAAAAAAATCTTTCTAATGGTAAGGGGGGTCCTTAAGAGTAATGTAAGAACATCTTTCACAACGTGACTTGTGTATAATTGACCAGTTCTTGGACAAAGAGATGTTTTTGGAGAACTCTTCCATCCCTCTGTCGATTTCTGTGCTCCAGGCATAGGATCTCCCCTCACCTGCAACGCAGGCAGGCAGCCACCCTTACGTACCCAGCGTCAAATAAATGTCCTCACCACCAGCCTTTGGGCACGGCACCTTTCAAAATGATTCCACTCTGCACAGAAGGAAGACGGAGCCATTTGTCTGGAGACGGAGATCACGCTTGCCTGGCCCAGTCCTTGCAGGTCTGGTCGGAGTTGGTGTGGATTGGAAAAGGTCATCACAGCAGCAGGTCCCTGACGTGGATGGCCAGCTACTCCCCCTGGGGTGTCGATAGGAAAGATAGACCTATTTGAAGAGTATTTAGAGCATCTGTGTTACCTCCGAAAATACTTCCTGAGGGCGTTTCTCTCCCTTCCTTGACTATAGAGGTAGCTAGGTGATCAGGAGGCTAGATAAATAAACTAGGTGCATTGGTTTATATGATTTCCCCCTTCCCCAAAATGCCAGTCCCCAAAAGCCGGCATTTTTGCATGCATATCCCACGACATTTAATTATGTTATTGCCATTTCTCAAAGTAAGATGTAGACCCTTGAACTGTGAGGGCGAAATTAGATATTAAAAAACATTAGCCAGACATGATATTTATTTTCCAAATTAAAATCCCGCAGCAGCTCCTTATTGATTGCAGCTGGAAGTCACCATGGCAGGCCATCCACACCTGCAAATATTTTGCCTGACACGTCAGCGGACAACAGCTCCCAGCAAGCCGTGCCAGCCACAACGCTGGGGCCAACGGTGCCGGCTCCCAGCGCTCGCCCTGTGTCTGCGAGGGGGCCACCACCTCGTCCCCAGCCCCGGTGCTGCTGAAGGGGCGAAGCAGAGGGAAAGGAGACACCCTCAGGCTGTGATACTTGGAGGCAACTTTTTAGGACGAGGTGTGACCTTCATATCACCTGCAGCACCATTGCACCCAGCAAATACCCCTATTCCAGCCGTGCAACAGATTTTTTCCACTTAACTCCCATGGCTTCCCCAGGAACCCTTCCTGATATACCTTTACGTGTATTCAAGAGGCCAGGTTCAGGTGCATTAAGCCATCCTGCATGGCAGGCACAAGATGGGGGGGCAAGCATGGGTTGGGGGCAGCCCCAAAGCCACCCTCTTGCACCCTATGGAGCAGGTAGGCAGCTGGCAGGGCGCTCCCCGCTCGAAGCCCCCAAGCACCCCATTGTAATTCTTATCGGGCTGATGCACATTTTTTGTTCAAGGTGGCAAACCGCCCAGAGGCTGCCAGGCTGCCAAACTTTCTGCTAAAAATACCATCAAGGCAGATTTCAGCCTGGGTCCATTAAAGAAAAGAAAGAGTGAGTGCATTCTGGTTGCAGTGGAAATGACGTGGACAAAGGCAGGGAAAGAGATAGAAGGAGAGGAGACAGGGAATGAGATGGGACGAAGGCTGGAGAGCTGCTCATGGCCTGTCAAAGCCAGGCAGAGCCCGAGGGAGGTGTTGGCCATCCCCGAGGGTGATGAGCAATGCCACTGGTGTGCCATCCAGCTCCCCCTCCTCGTGCTGTAGAGCATGCTTGTTCTTGCCATGTTTTCTACACTTGGTGCCACCACCATGGGGGTGGAAGAGGCAGCACCCACTGGGCTGTCCCCCAGCAGTGGTATGGACAGGCAGGGACCAGGGTGAGGGCAGGAGAAAGCCTGAGAGACCAAAGGGAGCCTGGACAGGGTTCGGATGAAGGTGGTCTGGCACAGAAACAGAGGAGGCTCAATGAAAGGGGTCAGGGGAGGGCCCAAAGCCCATGCACAGCACTCTCCAGCAAATGGCAGGAGAAAGGGAGAAGGAAAAGATAAAAAAGAAAAAGAGGGGAAAAAAACAAACAACAAAGGGTGGTAAAACACTGCTAGCACGAAAATCCTCTGGCCTCATTCTCTGTCAAGCAGGACGCCATTAGTTTGGAGAGCCCTGGGGAGATGCCCGCCTGGATGCGGGTATGTTCTGAGAGGCCTGCACAGTGGCAGGTTGTTCATTGACTTTCCCAGCCTTCATCAAAGCTAACCGGCATTAAACGTAGCTGATTATGTTTTATCAATACTGCAAATGGAAGGAGCAATTTCAGGGAGCAGGTTAGGAGAGGATTTAGGTTTGTGAGAGTCAGGACTGACTGAAACATTTTGCTTTTCTTCTTTTTAACGTAGTCCTCTGTGTTTAAACTGCACAAGAACTGAAGAACCTTCACTAACACAGGCTGTACTTCTCGCTGACCTTGCAGATAACCATGAACCAAAACGCGCAGCTCTCTAATTGCTGTTCCTGATGGCACTTTACAAGCTTGTGCTAAATTTAACGAGGAGGAGGAGGATCCGGCTGAAAACTTTTCCAAATGTCTCTTTCCTGAAGCAGGGGAAAGGATTGCAGGAGAAGTCGCTGTGTGCCTCCTGTGGAGGGCAACAAAAGCGCAAGAGATATAGAAATATCCAGAGAACTGTATGGAGGTATTCCAATCCGAGACTGGAGTCTGCACGCATGTATCAGCATTTATATGCCCATAACAAACATAATCCCAGGTTTCCATGTCACCAGGCACAGTCCCCATGCTTTGCGTCCTGCCGCACATGCCCATGAGGTTGGTACGACAGGAGGACCCGAGGCATAAGGAGCTGATCCTTGGCCAGGGGTCATCCTGCCCTGAAGCCCCGGTGGGTCCCTGCACGGTGGCAAGGACATGAGGCAGTGGCCGGGTCTGCAGGGACCACGTGTGGCTCCCGGGGCCGAGTGCCGGCCAGCACGGCGTTCGTTCCTGGCACGCAGGCATGCACGTGTCCATGCTGGGCCAGCCTCAGTGCCAGGACATACCGCTGACACACCGCAGCTGCAGAAGGGTTTGTAGGGTTTTTTTAATTTTAGATTTATTTTTTTTCCAATTCTGTCTCTTCTGGTCCACACTTGTGATATTTCAGAGGAAGCAGATGTTGCTCCGATCACAGCAATTGTCACAGTGTTTAATTTTATTCGGCTCTTAGGCAAACGATTCTTAGCACCTTTCACAAGCTGCGTATGCCAGCCTGAGAGTTTCAGATGATGCTAGAGTAAAGCCATCCCTCAGGGGATCACAGCCTGTCCAAAGAAAGACCTTACAACCAGGAGAAATCAGATCGGCTTGGAATTGCCTACTTATTGATTTGGTGCTACAGAAAAAAAAATACTTGCCATAAACACACGGAATAAAAGGGAATCATAGAATCACAGAATGGTTTGTGTTGGAAGGGACCTTAAAGATCATCTAGTTCCAACTCCCCTGCCATGGGCAAGGACACCCTCCAGTAGACAATAAAAAAAAAAAAAAAAAGGCAGGAATGTCAAAATATTGTTTTAAACATTCACTGATCAAGTAAAAGAGGCTATAAAAATCTATTTAGAGTCGGTGTCTGGCTCAGTGGGCAACTTAGAGCCCTGGAGAGCCCTTCATGAGCAGGAACCTGGATTTAATTACTCCTCACTGTGGTCCCGATTTCTCCGTGCCTCCTCTCCCTGCCTCCATCTGTTCTAACAGGGCTGCAAGTTCCTCAGGCCAGGGACTGTTTCTCACTTGAGTTTTGCACATTCCCAGGGCGGTGAAGCTGTCTCGGTTGTTTCCCCGACCCGAGCAGTGGCAGCAGCAGCAGCAGCAAACCGAACCTTTGGGCACACTCGATGTTGACAAGTACGGCCACTGACTGTGTTGACGGAGCGGAGGCTTTGTACTGCATTGGAGCCCTGGCTGTTGTGTCTTTTCCAATTGTATTGTGTTTTTTGGCTTCAGAAAAGAGGAGGAACACATGACTTACAAGGACACGAGAGATTCTCCCATGTCCCCACTGCATATTTCAGTCGAGCAAAACTAACCTCTTCACAAGAAGCGAAGTTTTAATGTGGGCAGAATTACGGTGAGTGTGGTGGATGTGGCAAGGAGGAGCAGAGTAGAGACGAATCAATTCACAAACAGAGGAAACATAAAAAGCTGCTGCAGATAATCCAGTGCAAAAAAACCCATGAACCAGCTGCAGACAACTACCTGAGCTGGAACAAAAATACTCAACAGCCTGTGCAGCATGTGACAGATGAAAATCAAAGCTGGAGTGAAGGATTAGAGAGCCACGTACTTGCAGGCACGTACAGCCAGATGTGACCGTGGTAGCGACAGAAGTCACTTCAGCCTCTCGGGATATATTTAAAGGAACCTAGTGTTTTCCAGAGCGTGAGGGATGAAGGCACGGAGGACTCGCCGAGGGAAAGGACTGTGGATGGGCTGCACATGGGAGAGAAGCATTTAACAATACTTGCTTGTTTTGCAAAGATCTTGTCATCCATTTATTTTTCCTGAAAGACCATTCAGCCTTAAAATAGTGTAGGAAGTACTGATTAAGGCAAACGCCCACACTCCTGCAATGCAAGGAAACCGGCTGTCATTAGTTAAGAGTACCTGCACTACATTTTCTCCCAAAGGCTGTTGTGATAAACCATCCAGCTAAAAACCCAAACTCCTGCCCAAGCGCGCCAGGCGTTTTCCCACCTTCCCTTCCTGCCTGAGCGTGCCCGGGTGTGCGGCTGCCATCCAGGTGCCGCAGCACGGGGAGAGGATATCGGCAGGCAGCCCAGGACGGCGATGCCGGGGTGCCACTGTAACGCACCAAGAATTCAGCAAAAGATCGGGACTCATCATCTGCGCTTTAGGGAATAAGCCACACAAGGATTCAAGTCTAAAAGGTCCCATTGGTCCATCCTGTCTCTAGCCATACGTGGATGCTCTGGGATGTAGTGTCTGATAGAGCCTACGTGAATGTCTGGTTTCATTTCTGCTGGAATCCAGGCTGGAGCAATGACCCCAGACACCTCGGGCAGCAGACAAGGAAACAGCAGTATCAGCATACTTTGACCAAAATTATGGCCTAAGAACAAAAAATGCAGCTCTTTATGTCTGCTCATATTCCCTCCTTTCCTTTCCAGCCCTGGCTCTGAAGTCAACTGCTGTGGAAAGCTGAAGAAGCTGTAACTCTAGTGCAAGCAGTGGTGGGAATGTGCACCCAGAATTAACCGGTTAATAATAATCTTTACATTTTTCCTAATTGCCGTGTTCCAGGGCACTTGAATTAACAATTCACCAAGCATGTTCATTTTGAATGACTGCATTGAAATCAGCACAAACTCAAACAGAAGCCCTATAAAAAGCCAAAGCTTTATCGTGTGCTCAGTGGTGGCAACAAGAAGGCCGGTGGGAAGGAAACAATACCCGTCTGAGCAGAGCGAGGGTTTATCTGCTTGCCATCAGAACAGGCCAGTCATGTTGTTTTTCCGTCCGTTCACCATGTGAGCGGGCTCCGGTGTACAGTACCAGGCTGTGCAAAAGCCCACGGCCGGGTCCTGTTTGTAGGGCTTGCTGACATAAGGTGGAGTTGAGGTTATTGTGGTGTGGGACGTTTCCTGCCCTGGCCACTGATAACTGCAAATCCCAGCAGCCTTACAGGCTCTCTTTGTCCGCTGGTCCAGGACCCGAGCTATGTACAGCCTATACCAGCACAGGCAGCCACGCTCTCATCCCTGCGCCCGAGGATGCTTCCCCGCACACCGAGCGTTTCCTCAGCGAGTTGGGGATGCTGAACACCCTTCTGCGCGCAGAGTCCCACTGAACTTTTTACCTCCAGGAGTGAAGGAGGAGGCTGAGGGATGGGTCTGCGTGGGGCAGTCCCTGCCGGCGAGCACACATTCCTTCGCACCAGAAGTAAAAGGATTAAATTGACTGCTAAAACCCGGCGTCATATATACCAGCTGAGGTGTAAATGAAGGCCTTGCCAGGAAAACAGCATTAAGCTTGCATTGTGTTGTCTGGCTCGGTGTCAGTGTGGATGGCAGCAGGGTGACACCTCCATGTTAGTGAGCGTCCCCTGCCCGTCCCCCTGCCCGAGCGATCCGTGCAGTTGTGCCAGCCGGCGCGCGCGACGACGTGACTCTGTGTGTGGCTCTCGTGAGCAGAAAAGCAGTGCAGGGGATGTGTTTTCTTAAAGAGGTGATACAAGAGTAGGTGTGGACAGTCGGTCAGGAGAAGGGTGAAGAGTGGGGATGAGGGAGAGGGGAGCGCAGGCGCAGGCAGGTTTGAACGCCAGCTCCCGGGGTGTGGGCAGCACAGAGGCATTGCAGCAGACAGCGTGGAGGGAGAAGAATCGCTCTGAGATGACGATGGGGCAGCAAAGGGGTAACACCCAACACGGGGTAAAACCAAAGGGTGTGGAGTCACAAAAAAGTTGCCCTGAAGTTTCCACGCTGCCTGCCTGCTGCAGGATCACCCCACGGACTGAGTGCACGCTGCAGCAGGGAAATAAAGGATGGTTACATCGCTGTAAGTAAATAAAATGCTCCAGGGCTGTCCCCTGGCCCTGAAGCCTACTGGTCCAGTGCAGTTCACAGTTACGTGGCCAGTTCTCGTGCCCCTCAAAACAGCTTGGCCACAACCGACGTGCTCGGTGGGCACAGCTGCTGCAAACACCTGAAACGCTCTCATCTTGTGGGGTGGAAGATGGCATTGGCCTAAACCACGCAGGTACAGTGCTAACAGTTCAGTGATACAGAACAACTATGTCCTCGCTGCGTTTAATTTGTTGGCGTACATATTGCTGATGACATGGAAACTTTACCTGCTAGCATGGAAAAAATTCCTCTTCCCTTTTTGGATCCTCCGTGTGAGGGTGACAGCCCAGACTGGATGCTCCCTGAGCTGCAGGTGTGGTCACCCAGAGGCCCCATACTGATGCTTTCCATGTCCAGACCGACCAGTCAAAGCACATAGTGGGACCATCGCTCCCACTCAGGCAGGCTCTGCAGTCCTGACCGGCCACAAGAGCCAAGGCTGGTGCTAGAGAGATCAGCTCGGCCTGGTTTGGTACAAGGCGGGGGATCAGAGACCTTCCCACCCACCAGCCGGGCATGGGGACTGTGCTGCCAGGACCACCAGGCTCAGAGCAAGCAGAGGGGCAGCAGACACCCTTGAAGACCGGCAAACCACCGCTTTCAGGGCTGGTGCTGATACTTACGCAGGGAGATGCTAACAAGCAGCAGTATTTTACCTGGACTCACATGAAGTCCAGGCAGGATGTGTCTCGTGGCTATGCTGCGCTGCCAAAACAAATGGCAGTATCCTCAAGCACCCTGGGGGGGTTACGAGGTGTCCCTGGTGCCATCCCTTCTCCCAGCACGGAGAGCTTCTCCTCCCCTCCCCATCCGTGAACAGACCCACTCTGCATGGAGGACGAGGCTGCCCAACGGCACCTGCAGAGAGGAAGACAGAGATACTGTGGGCTCCCTGTCCCTTGCCACAGCACTCCGGCCACTCGCCAAAAATCTGGCCATGTGATGGCTTCAGTGTGGGCCTGTGCATGGCAGGGCAGAGAGTGTGGTAGGGGCAATTAATTCAAACCTGAGCTTGAGGGTCTTGGTGGCTGGACCTTACTATGCATGAGATATGAACTACTTCTTGCCTCCACAAGGAGCTCGGCGGCTCCTATTACCGCTGGTACGGAACTACAAGCTGCGGGACGCTACATTCCTCCCACAGCAAGGCAAGCTGGTGTGCCCTCCAGGTAGGAAGCACCGAAGACTTTTGCTTTTATACAGTATTTGCTTTACTGCATTTACACCAGCTTGGGAAAACAGCACTAATGGCATCAGCTCCCAATGTCTGTCTCCTGTAATCAAATAACCTGCTCCCCATGAAACTCAGACACTGGGCACCAACACTGCTACCCCCATGGAGCTGCAAGGCAGGAAGATCCCCCATCTTCTGCGCAAATTGAAGTGAGAAAACAATCTGAACAACATGTCCTGCTCACCTCTATCTGCAGCCACAACGCCTCACACTCACAAATTACCTAGCCAGTGGAATCAGGCCAGATCCCATTTAACACAAATGTTAATTTATCAGGTGTTTCATCTCTCTTAAATGTTCATTTCACTGCTGTTTGATCAGGCAACATCCACTTCTTCAATTTGGGTCAGTGTTTCCCCACCCACTTGAATGCTCAGGGTTCTCATTCCTCTCCCTCCGCTTTGCCAGCCAGAGTTCACCTGATGTGGGCACTGCTGTCCTCTCCTAGCCATCCGTCTCCTTCCCCTCGCGGGGACAGACCTCTCTGCCCAAGGGTGCTGCTTCACATGTGGAGAGTGTGGCAGCAGAGGCTGGAAAAGGCCTCAGGAAAAGGATGTGGCAAACACAGCTAAGGTGAAGCCACTCTTGTCCAAAGTCTGTGACACTAATGGCGTTGTGAGTCGGACCTTGGAGACTCCTCTTACCTGTGCAACCGTTCCCCATACCATGGCAGTGGCCAAGCCGTGGCACAGGCAGCGGTTTCTCTCCCTCTGTCTCCATGGCCCTTCCATCAGCTGGGGGATTCAGTGAACGTTTTGCGTGGAGCAGAGACTGACCCCCACCTCAAGGGAGCTTTGTGGGGTGAGACCAGTGTGGGGGATGCCTTCCAGCCACGTTTGAGCTGGAGCTTCTGCACCAGCTTTGCTAGAGCCCAGCGAGCTGTGCGGGCCTGCACACCCGCTGCAGAAGGTATAAACCAACCTGGCGCAGGTCCCATGGAAAGGAGGAGGAAATAAACAGGCAGAACGTGCAGAGCTGGGAATGTATGGGCTGAGACTGGAGCAATCCCTTGTCTGAGCCTGGTTTGGCTGGGCTGTGCCGGTAAGAGGGAACACAGATTAACGCTGCAGTGTGATGAAGACTGGGAGGGAGGGAGGAAAGGAGGGAGAAGCCTTGGATTAAATCGCATTGGAAAGGAGGGAGTGTGGGTACAATAAGCATAGGGGACATCTCAGTCAAGGCCAAATGCTCCATCCATCTCACTGTGCTAGTTACTACTGGCAAATTTTGCTCTCTGTGAATATTCCCACCCCAGCTCCCTTAACTTGCCCCGGATAATAGCATTTCTATTCAAGTTGTTTAAACCAACAGCAGCACAATTTGCAGCCAGCGGCTTCCTCAGCTTTGTGTTCATTTGCTCAATCAACATTCACCCCCTGGTAAGTGACTTTCAGAGAAAACTGTCACTGACAGACAATGGGCTGGCAGTTAACAGCAGCAGTTTTGTGTCTAAATGTTTGCAGGCTGGGGTAAAATGTCTCAACCAAAATTTAAAAGGACAGTTGCCTCCCTTCTGTGCACAGGGCTGGAGACGCAGCAGGGAGATGAGGATGGCTTTGCTTCATCCCGGTCCCCATGTCAAGAAGGTTGGAGGAAGGTGTCTCAGGGTGGTGAAGCCAGGTGCCACCACTGATGCATGGCCTCCTGCCTTCCCCCGATGCTGCCAACGCGAGATTTCTCTCTGAAGGATGCGGCTCTGCATGTTCGAGGGTCTGTGAACACCCGTGCTGCCCGAGCTTGACAGCCCCCGCCACCAGCAGCTCCCTGGCATCGCCCCCAAACCTCAGAATTTCATGAGAATAATTTGCCTCCCTCTCTGCAGCTCACTTAAAACATTTATTTTGACAATGAAAGCGATCATTAATTCCACCCATAGATTTATTTTTCCTAAAAACCCATTGTTACCCCTTAAATGTGCATGATAACTTGCCATTTGAGATACCAGAAAGTGGTTTATAGACTTGTCTACCAGAAAAAGACCCAGCAGTTTACAAAAGGGCTGGTTAATGTGCCTCCCTTGTGGCAGTGTCCTTATTTTGCTTTGAAAGTAACGCTTGATATTGTTTAAAACTTCAGACAAATCATTACTTACTTAAATTGATACTATTTTCTCATGTAGCTGAGGCCTAACACCTCCTGGTTTTGATCATGCCGTACAAGTACTTTATACCAACAGATTATCCAGAAGCTACTGTTGGATGACAGGCTGCTTCTCATCCTTCTAATGAGGATAAGACCTCAAAATATCACCCTGTGGCCGTGATGGAGAACGGATCAAAAATTATGTAGCAATAAATGCTTTTGGTGTAATTGTTTCGGACATTTGTGTGTGTGTGTGTGTGCATGTTCATAGAAATACCCCAACCCTTTCCCTCTGGGTTGCGACTCTACCAAACCGCAACACAGTCCTTCCTGTCCCCAGTGCAGCTTTTCATGTCCCTTGGTTGCCTCCCTCCTCTCATCTGGGCACCCATATTAAAGCTTTGAGGACTACTTGTTCTCTGTAGACAGATGTGTGGCTCCTTCCTTTTTCATCTCACTCACCCTGCCAGCCTTCCTCTTAATCTGGCCAGGGAGCCACGTGAGGTAGAGCAGGACCATCCCCATGAGCAGGTGAGCCAGGAGAACAAGCTGGACATCTAGGCATTCACAGATCATTCACTGTCTATGTCACGGGACAGCCACCACACATATATCTTTGCTGTACTGTCCACAAAAATCATGATAATAATTGGAGAAAGTACTGGCTTGTTTGCAGTCAGCATGCCCCGACCAGGGTCCCAAGGAGAGCTGTTCCTGGAGGATCGGGGCGAGGGTCCGTGCAGCTGAGCTTCTGCAAAAAAACCAGTTTTCAACTCTTATTGGACACTGATATAGCTTTCCTACAGCTTTAATTGGAGCCTTTTCATCAAATATGTCTACTTTCACATCTTAGGAAAAAGAAGAGGGCATTTCTAGCCCTTCTGGCTACACAGTAAAGCTTGAAAGATCGATCTAAAGATTCAAAAGTCAGAAAGAGAAAAATGAGTGCCTTGGACTTTTCTCTGTTTCTTCATTTTCAAGAGTCTCCAGCTCTTTCAGCCAGACCTGACTGCTGCACGTGCGAGGCTCCGGCAGTGCAATCTGGCAGCCTGGGCTCCTCTCAGGTGAAGAAGCTCCAGGTTTTACATAGCTTGAGAAAACCACGTCTGTTTTTTGCCACCAGCGTTTCCCACACAGCATACATTAAAATGAAAGCTATGCGGGCATGCCAACATAAATCACCCCGTGCACCTTCTGCCTGCTCGCAGACGCACAGAGACCTTGCCTACCCCAAGAGCTACCTCCCTTCGGAGACCTTCTCCCTCCCTCTCTCCAGTCAAGACCCTACTCTCCCGGGGGTCTTTCCCCGGGGATGTCCCAGGGATGTCTCCCCTCCCCAGGATTATCCAGCAGAGTGATCCCGGCTCCGCGACCCAAAGCGAGGAGCCTTCCAGCGCACCGTGCGTTTTGGGAAGGTAAATACACAACCAAAATATCCAAGCTGCAGGGCGGCTTGACCTTTGAGCGACCCTTAGCCTGACCCAACGCTGGTCACTCTCACCAGCAGATTTGTTTATCTTGGGACCTCGAGGCTCCCAACCCGAAAGCGCTGGGTTGTCTCCCAGCTCCGAGACCTGCCAGCGCTGGCTGCTGACCCCCGTTAGGAACGCCCGACAAGATGCAGGTTTTATTTTTAGTCGCATCCCCAAGACCTCACGCTAGGCAAGCGGCCGCGATCCTGCCAAAAAAGCCCGGGTAAATTAAAGGGGGGCGTGAGCCCCTTTCCCAGCCTGCGGAGCAGCTGTGCGTACGCACTCGGGAAACGGCTCCGAGAGGGGCTTTTCCTTTCTTCAAAGCTCAGAGGAAATTTTGCCCAGGGGTTTCCTCTCTTTTGGCCGGAGAACTGCAGCCGGGGAAGCAGTTAGGGCAGCAGATGCAGAAACGGGGAGGGGGAGACTTTTTCTTACCGTTAGAGAGCAGGATGCGGGGCAGGGGGGAGGGCGGGGGGCGGCAGCAGGACGCATCATTTCGGGAATGTCTGCTATCCCAGAAGTGAGTGGAAACAACCCATCTGAAATATGCAGAGCCATTATCAGGCCGGGGCTTAAATAAACTTTACTGTCCATTCAGTGATCAACCTCCCTGGGAGCCGCCGGCTCCATTCATCACTGTCACCTTTTCAAAGTGACTGTGATGACAGTTCATGATCATTAACTAGTAATGGTGTGCTTTGCATTAACAGGAGGGCACATCAAACGGGCAGGCTCGCAGCTCAAAAGTTAACTAAATTATATAATAAACATTCTCCAGCTAACCATGTACAGATGGTGACAAAAGGTGGGACAAAGTGGCAGGCAGGAGAAAGCTGGGGCAGGGGGGGGGCATCAGGAGAAGAAACACTTTGGTACCGTACCTATCGCGCTGCTCGCCTGCCCCGCGACTTGCTAGTAATTAGGAATAACGAAAAGTGGTTCTTTGGTCAGAGGGACCAGAGCTGCTTGCTGAAGTTGCAGATGTTTTACTGTCAGCAAGACAGTAAGACTTAAGACTTCACAGATCTGCCGCGGCTGGGGGCTTTTTGCTGCGTTGTGTCTTTTTTCTTCAAATGGCATTCGTTGCAGGCAGGCTGAGGCACTCCCGGCACAGTTTGGATGGGCAAGATTGAAAATCGAAAAGAGGAGGGTGTGAGGAAGGGGATTTTAATCACGTCCTTCATCGTGGAAGGCCGGGACGGCTCGTCACCACTTCCTACTGGCACAAAGCACCAGCTGCAGCCCCCGTGCATCCTCGGTGCACGCTCGGAGCCAGAAGGGCCCATGCTCGAGGAGGTCTGCCAGCTCCGCCTTGTTCGGAGAATAGCTTGGGAGGCGAGAGCTCCTAGCACAATTCCCAGAGCAATCCCTACTGGCTGAGAAACATAAAAATAAATAAATAAACCTGATTTTTTTCCATCTATTCACTAGCAAAAAAAGCAGAAAAAGCCATAAATCTTTTTAATACCATTTATTATATTATACTTGTAACAAGATCTTTCACACAGACAAAAACGGTGCCTAGAGTCGGGTTCTTAAGTCCATAATTCAGCACTTCGGGGAAATGGAAAAATATTTTAACTGGAACTTCAGTGGGAGCTGCTGGGTGCTCAGGGCTTTTGCAAAAGTCCAGCAAACCCACTGTAGCAAAGGAGTCTCCTGCCACAGACTTCAGCAGCCTCTCTACTCAGACACTTATCTATACATTTAAGGTGCTTAGATTTAGGCATCCAATTTTTACTGCTCATATCAATGTTTTAAATTAGTGCACAGTCACAATCAGGGAGGCTTTTGTGCTCCCCGTGATTTAGAATGAAGAAAAAATCATCAGTCACCAAGTTTGTCTTCCTTCACTTCCCCACACCTCAGTCCCTTCAGCAATCTCTCAGATTACACACTTTTCCATCATTTACCCGGCTTTCATATCAAAGTCTTCACAGAAAAAAGTCCCAGAAAAGGTAACCTGGACTCAGCTTTTATCCTAACCTAAATGGTCGGCTGGTGGGGAGGAGAAGGAAGGAAGCTGGCCTGATTTTTACATCTGCTCTCCCAACAGTGCTTCAATCAGCACTTGAAGAGCTGACTGCCCTGAATGATGCAGGAAACATTGTTGGACATATATTTTCAAAGACCACTGATTTTTCAATGCTAAAATTATCTGTGAGGGGCAGCGACTTTTCCTCCGTGCATGTAACCACCTGCCTCTCTGCGCCATAGAGCAGGGTAACTTTCCCACCAGTTCACTGTAGCTGTGGGGAAAGTTGTGAGAATTCAGGTTTTCAAGAGAATCTTCTAAATTTGGCTCATTCACTGTTTGAGTGCCTAATTTTGATAGCCTGAGGGTTGACTTTCTGAGGAGCCCAGAGCTCTCATTTGTGTTACCTGTGGGGCAAAATGTACCAGGTTGGTGGGAACACCGTGGGGACCAGGTCACTCGTGCTCACAGGCAGCCGAGAGACCCGCTGGCGGAAGGTATGTCAAAGCCTTCGTGCAGGCAGGCAGCAACTCAAAGCACAATCGTCTGCTGCTGCACCTCCCTGTCCTGGGAGGTTGCTGGGTCCCTGCACCGGCGTGGCAGCAGGAGGACACAAGCTGTCCCATCTCATCTCAGCAACATCCCTGTCGGCTCTGGCTGCTGATAAAAGGGGGGCTGCTCCAGTACCGCAAGCTGTGAACTGCTTTGACTGAGATACCCCTCCTCACTGCCCCTGCACGAGGAAGCACCTCAGGGAAATGGGTAGAGCAGATGCCATCGACCATTTTGGCCACCTGAGCTCTTTCCCTCCCAAGGCATGAGCCGGAGCCCTTTGCACGCCCCTGCCGTGGTCGTCACTTTGTGCCCACCCTTCCTGGGTCTGTCCTGTGCTATAAACCTGGATGAAAGACTGTGCCTAGCCTGGGTCTTTTATAGCACTGCCTATGTGAGCACCCGCATGCTCTATTCAAGCGGAACAGGAGAGAAAAAAAACCAGTTGTCAGATGCTAAGGCGAAACATCGCATGAAGCCAACAATTTAAATAAGGAGGCGCAGGTATGACCACACCCCACTTCAAGGCTGGGGGGGTAAAAGGGAGACTTAACTTCCCACACAGCTGCCCTTGTCTCCTTTAAGCTGCAGGAAAAGGAGTGACAGCACGCAAACACAAGAAGCCAGCTGGGATACCCACTGTCTTTCATCCCCCCTCTCGTGCCCTGCCAGGATCACAGCTGGGCTCCGCCGCCTGCCCAGCACAGAATTTCTCCTCGGGAACATGTTGGGACACCAAGTGTATACCATCCTACGAGGGACGAAGGCCTTTCAGGAACCAGATAGGATGAAGAAGCTGCATTATTTTCTCAGGAGATTTATGTTGCTCGTGGGATGTTGCTTAATAGATCTTTCTGTCCCTCTTCCTCGGTCCTAAAACAATGCTTCTGACAGAACAGAAAGGCAGAAAACTGCAATTGGTTTATGATTTGTTCTTTTATACATACAGATGTTTCACAAACATTTAAAATAACAGTCCACCCTGGGAATGTAGTGGGTGAGAGAGGCAACACCGTTGAGGACTTCTGGGTCCTATTCCTGGTCCATCAGTTGTTGGCTGCGTCATCTCACCTGAGTCACCACGGAGTTACTTCATGCCTCTGCCTCCTGCCCCTTTTTCTGCTGCATTTCTTTAGATGGTGAGCATGTTGCAGGTCAGGAACTGTTTCTTTTAAAATGTTTGTGCAGTGCCCAAAATAATGAGAACCCCATGTGTGACTGTCTTGCAAATGAGATGCTCTGTATTTTAGTATCAACCTAGACTTTCAGATAGCCCTAAAGCTGATGGCTGAATGGGAGCTGATGGCCTCAGATGTACTTAAAGCAAAAACAAACAAATAAACAAAAAAAGAGCTAAGCCATAGTGTAATATTAACCATATGCCCCATATGGGATTGACAGAGATTTTGCACTTATTCCTGAAGATCTGTGCTGGGCTAAAGGTTACCATATGCTCTAGGAACTCTCTGCAAACACCAACGACTGGCCATGAAAGTTGAAAACTTGAAGTTACTCTACAGCCAAATGTGGTTAATTGCAGCTTCTATAACCTGTTTGCCCAGGTATACAAAGCATTCAACTGCTTGGTTACAAGGCATATTAGCCGTTATCCTCACACATGACTGACTAATTTTCTACATACCATTTGAAAGAAAATGCAAACAAAAGTAGTTTTCAAACAGAACAGGATTTATTCTCCAGTGTGGCTTCTACAAACCTTTATGAGTCCAACAGCAACTGATCAGGAAGAAAAGATCAAGCCATAACCAAGTGGCTTAGAAAGGAAAGGGAATGGAGTTTTAAGCAGGAAAAGCAAACTCTGATATTGCCAGGAACTGTTTTCTGGGTATGCTGTAAGGTCTCCATCTATTTCACAAGCAGTTAACTCCTTCCACACACCTCATGTGTCAGGCAACTTCCCTTGGCCTCTGATGTGCGCAAAGGCATGTGATAAAGATGGCATTTTCCATAAGTGCTCAACTCTTTTAAGTGCTATGGACATTTCATCCTAAATAAAGAGCAAGAATACAGATGGACATTAAGGAACATGGAACCACGGAGGCTGCATTTATACTGACAAATGGTGACTGTCATTCTTCAAGGACTGTGAAAGCAGGAACAAGAAAAGCGGGGCAGGCAAGCACATCAGAGGCATGAATGACATCTGGTTTATGTCATCATATTGTGGGACCCAACTATAATCAATAGAAATGGAAAGAAAATAGCTGTATTGGTCTGCCAATATCACCTGGATGGAGCTGTGTTCGAACTGAGTGATAGGTGCCCTTCTCCCAGGCATGCCTCAAGCTGTGGGGAAACACATTCTTCTGTGGAAAAGCGTCTCCTCATTCACAGAAACTGAATGAAGGCACAGGCAGAGATGAGAAATGTGAAGTTAAACTTGATAGGAAAGTGCCGTTAAGGTACCTATGGGACTTCCTCCACCACTGCAAAATGTGAACTCAAAAAACCTACAAATTATAGAATAAACATAGATGCAAAAACCACTGGAAATCAATCTGATGTGGGGTTGGAAGGCAGACTGGGAATCAGGACTTCTGACGGTATCATTCTGCCATTCTCCTACGGGCTTGGTTCAAATGTTCAAAAGAGGACGGTGATTTAGGTTCTTAATTGCACCAGAGTCCATTGAGACACCTCTGTCTCCACCATCTAAGCAGCTGAATAATCTGTCGCAAAACGCCTGCCCTGGCATCTCAGCAAAGAGCTTCATCAAACCACTGGCTTCTGTGGAAACATTTGTCCCCATCCACACTTTATTCCTTCTTCACAAACAAATAAAAAACAACAGGAAAACAAAAAATGGCAAAACCATTCCCACCTGGCAGAAGATGTGAGAGACATCGCTAGTAAAGTGACTTGAGGAGGAAAATATGTCAAAAGTTATTTTATTAATCCAGACAGATAGGAGAAGACAAGGTGCAGGATTCTGATGCTCAGATTTGCCCTAAAGGTATGAGAAGGATAGGCTGTAAGGAGCAAAAGGGAAAACAGAAGAAACCCTAAATACTGAAGCCTGGAAGAAAAGCGTTGCTCGCCATGCTCATTTGCAGACTACACCCCTGCAGCTCACTTCCCACTTTCAGGAAAAATGCTCCAAAAAAGACAAAACAGCAAGCTCAATCCTGACTAGGAAGCAGGTCTGGTTAACATTATGAGAGGAACTAAATTTCCCTTCCCCCAGCCTCTTCAACGGCCAGAGATTTGTGTGCAAAATAGCTTGAGTTTTTCCCCGTGGTCAAAGACTGGTGTTTTATTTATTTGCGGTCAGTAATGTTGGACTTCTGTCATATTTTGCCGTGGTACTCTATTATTTAATAAAGTCCCGTGGACACTGGCCAATGCCTCTGCTTGACAGGGACTACTTTCTGATATTGCACCTGGCCAACTGGATAATTTTTTTTATTGAGAAAGCAGGGGAATTAAAGGTACAACAAGAAATTGGTTTATAGCTCAAAGGAAGGGGACTTGTCAGCCCTCGCAGCGGGTTTTTTTTTTTCCTTAGCGCGTTAGATGAATACAGCTGCTTATACCACAGAGCACTTGTGTGTATATATCAAGCTGCTTTTAAATCCTTCTAAATAGCGCACACCCCAGTGATTTCGCCTTGCAACCAAAGCACTAACCTGCCCGTCCACTGCTTAAGAAAGCATTGGGTTTATCCTTTCTAAAAGTCCAGAGCGAGATGCCTCAAACAGCTCCTTATTCCCCTGTCCCAGGAAGGTGACCCAGCTCTTGCAGTCTCCTGAAGTCAGATTTTATAACCTTCCCGCAAGGCGAGGGGACCTTTACCGCTGCTCACCGCCATCCCGGAGCCTTTGTTCCCATCCTGCAGACCTGCATCTTGAACATTGTTGAACTTTTAGGACGGAGGCGTAACGCAGCGACACCGTAATACCCGTCCTGCTATTGCAAGGACAAAGAGAGTGAAAACAGGGACCTCTCTGCCTTTTTAGTGAGAACGTTTCAAGACGGCAGCTACTAGGCCTGGGAAAATAAACCAGGGGACTTAGACAAGAGAAAATTATAAACTGTTGAATTTCTGGAGTACTTCCAGGTATTCAAACAGGTAATAGATTTGTTTAAATAAGTGGAAATAGTTTCAAAATATCAACTTTGCCACATTGTCTAGCTTCTCCTTTCTGGTCCAGCTCCAGTCCGGGAGGTTTCTTCATGCATGAGCTCAGAGAAAAGCACCTACTGCAGAAATATAGCAAAAGCCCACAGCATTTCAGCGGGGAATATTGAGCTGGCACATGTCTAACACTTTCATGATTTCCTGTTGGGCAGATAGCTTTGGGGAAACACTTATATGACCTATTGCATCAAGGGAACTATCCACAGAACTAAATAAGCAAGCTGGATAAACGCAACGCTTGCTAACATCCTTAAGGCTGTTGGGATCTTGATGACTCAAGCACAAATTTTGGCCAAAACTTCAATTATTTAGGTGGCAGTGGCCCTACTGACTCCCAAAGCCCACCAACAGAAATCAACAGGCACATCAGAAATAAACACATATAAAGGTATTTCAACTAGGATGCAGCACGTAAGTATATTTGCTTCTCACAGGAATGACGGCATTTTGAATCTGTGTGCATAACCCGTTAAACTCCACACACAGTTTATTTTAACATCTTTATACCTTCTCAACAGCCAGCATTAATTTGGGATAAAGACTGTCATTTGAGTCTTTCAAAAACTGTCATTTTTCTCTGCAGCCCTGGCTAGGACAATAATAATATACTCATGAAGTACAAATGTCCACCTGGAAATATTTTATAAGTATGAATGCACTATAACTTTAGCACCTCTGAGGTTCTATAGATATTGTCCTTGACCAGAGGTATGGGAAACCAAGGCAGATGGTGATTATTGGTTACTCACAAGAACTGTTGCTGGTTGGGAGATGACACGTTTCTCTCATTTCTTGTCAATGTTCACAGACTTCAAGACAATCCCCATTATTTATGTTAATGATCACAAATCGGCTGCAAGACTCACACTTTTTGTATTCAGCACAGCATCCTATGGAACTGAAACTTGGGCAAACCAAATTTAACAAGCTGAACTCAAAGTTAGCAAGTTCTACGAAGCCTGAGAAAAATATATAGCGGCATAAAAAGGAAGAGCAAGGGGGAGAGGAGGGTAGAGAGGAAAAGAGAGAGACCAGGGAGAGCAGTGTGCCTCCTCACTCGTGGAACAGCTGAAGCTCAGAGAATCCACTCTGGCGAAAGCTGATGAAAATCTGACTCGGTTCACTCTGTTGCTCAGAGAGTGACTCGTTCCTCCATATGCTGCATAACAAAAGCACTCCTGATGTCAGTAACATGTGGAGAGAGCAAATATTTCTCAATTGCAAATGATTCATTGACTCAATAAGCATCTGGCCTAAACATCTGATATATATTTAAAATTTGATCTATTTCCTAAAAAATATTCCTTATTTTTTGAGCAATCAAAACCAAACGACAACAGTAAAAAAGGTAACAGGATAGTCTTTTTTTGATGCCATTTGTGATCAGAGGCAGAAGCTGTTTACCATTGGTGTGGACCAGATTGGAAGCAATTCTTTGCTAAAGCCCTTCAGCTGCTCCTTTCTCAAGCAGAAGAAACTGAACACGTGCACATAACTCCGGGCAGTTAGCCACCGGGGATGCTACTGGGGTCTGCTGGGTGAGGGGAACAATTCCTCAGGGGAGGTGCTGATAACATTCCTGTGCAGAGGGCTATTCCCAAAGGCAATTAGTGACTCAGGCTGCCACCCACGCTCCCACCCCGGGGAGGACATGGCTCCGGCTCCAAGTCACACCCTTCACCACTGGTCTCTATCAGATGACTTTTGCCACGCACGGGAACCGGCATAAGTTACAGATCAATTTATCACTTTGGAGCTGGATCAAACACCAGCCCTCTGGGTCACCGCAGCTCCGGCCATACGCGAATCAACATTTAAAAATCAGCATTAAAAGTCTCTTGCAATTCCTTTTAACTTTTGCGTAGTGTGTGCTTAGGATTGCGGAGTGGGGGTTTTCCTGTGCAGCCAAATGACCACATTTTGTAGGCCAGCTTCAGCTGTGTGTCCGGAGTTACATTCCTCCTCTCCTGGATGATCCAGAGCGAGACGCTTCAGCTCCCTGCACCCCTCTCCCGCCTCTTCTCTGTTTAGAAACAAAGCAGCCTGGTCACAGGCATCGCTGTACCCAGCGTCCCTCTGTGACGTGCAGCACGGTTGGGATGTGAAGGAGCATGACGCAAGGGCAAGTTGTTATCATTCACTTGTCCAGCATTTTAACTTCTTTTCTTCTTCTTCCCCATTTTGCTGGATTAAGCTTTTTTAATGAAACAGGTCTGACTCTGGGTGTCAGGGCTAGATTTAAAGTTCAATGAGGTTCTTTATTTTCCAGGAAACACTCTTCCTTCCTCTCCTTCTGTGATTGTTCCCACAGGTTTTAGAGTTTCTCGTTGTTGGGGTTTTTTTTTTTCTCCCTTTCTGGGTTTGATCTTTGGTCAGTTGCTCTTTTAGCAAGAGTCTCACGGGTCTCGCAGAAGGTTTCAACGCGCTTGTGCTCCCAGTCCAAAAGGGGACTTAGTTGGGCAGATTGCAAGTCTGAGAGCTTCAAGCATGGGCTCAGCCAGCACTTGGGTCTCACCTTGCTCCACATGGACATTTACACCTCCCAACAGACTGCACAAGGTCTGCTGCTCTCACCAACTCAAGAGTTTGTTCCTGCCCCTGCCTACTGCAAGCAAGGATGGCTATGAGAAAGGCAAGGTGTTTTCCCCTTGCTTTGCAAAATTTAAGGCAGCATTTCTGGGAACTGAAGTCCCCTCTTGAAGCAGGAATACCTTCCTTGTCTAGACATATCAAGGCTTTTCATGAAACCTATATATGTGTGTATGTGTGTATGTGCGTGTGTATAAAAAAACATAGAAATAAAATCTGCCGTCTTCCTCCATCACTTCCTGCAAGTGTCCACTGCCAGGTAAGTACTTACCATCTAGCAAACGTGACCACATTTATTCTGAGCTGCCTAGTACCACTCTCCTGGAGAGAAGACAGGACCTCAGACAAGTGTTATCTGACCTAAAGCCTCCACATCATCTCCATCCTTCCGTCCACCATAGATCGTTTGGCTCACAACTGCCCCTGCCCTTCTTTCATAAGGATTCCTCAAACATAGGCCAACATTAAAATGAATATTGCCCTGACTGCTGCCAGCTTGATCACCTGCTGCATTTGCCAATCTGATAATGCAGGTACTAAACACTTAAAATGTTTATCAGGTTGCCTAAGTTGCTCATCTTGGAAGGCTCATCCAGAACCTCACTGCTCAAATGGTGGGAATTTCCTGTTACATCTACAGCTCATGGTTCTCTATATTAATTCATACTCATGTATAGTCACTTATACTAATTTTTCTTATACTCACTGTCCTTCAGTTCCAGTTGCTTTTCTTTGTACCTTTCCCCCGCTGTAGTTACTGAGTGTGAGTGAAGCTCATTTAGCCTCCTACAAGACAGGTTTTCCAGCCTCCTGGTTATTCTGCTAGCCCTATGCTGCACCTACTTTCAGCACAGACTGTTTCTTTTATTTTAATTCTTCCTACGAAGGGAGCTGCCCAGAGCCGTACCCAGCATTTCACACGAGGTATCCCTCGCCAGCCCCTTGCTTGGCAGTACGACTACACTGCACCTCTCTCCCCTGGAAAGGGTTGCACCCATACCGCATCCAACTCAAACTTCCTGTGACTCACTACGGCACCCCAGCTTTCACCTCCTTTGAACCCTTCGGCTTCAGTTCATTGCCAAAATGTTTATTATTTCTCCCTAAATGCTGCAAGATCTTATCTGCTGCAGTATGACATTTCACGTCACTTCAGCTACTGTGATTACTTTGTTCTCCTTGTGGAAATCCAAATCCCGCTCTTTATGGATAATGTTTCCCAACTCCAGGTCATCAGCATACTCCTACATTGATTCTTGTTGAAAATATTAAGGCAATTTGGTAGCCAGATTTATTTTTATGAAACTCTGCCAAGAAAACTCCCTCAAATCTATTGTTTCTTTTCCCTACATAAGTCACTGCTGTTGCCTTATTAGCCAGTTCCTTACCCATGTCAAATAAAGATTTTAGCAGAACCCAAACATCATTAGAATAGAAAGTAAAATATTAGAAATGTTTAATAAAATTGTGAAAGATGAAAAAGCTGTGTATTTTCTATCTATAAAAAAGGAAACAACCCTTCCAGTCTGTCACAAGCAGGTTTTGCTCTTTTTTATTTTTTCTTGGTCATTTGCCTGCAGGTATTTGATAATTCTTTCCCTCAAAATCTGTCCTGATTTTTTTTAGTGTTCAAGGCTGAATTGGCAAGGGCATAAAGGATTAAAATCCCATAACAGTGCCTTCTTGAATATAGGTACTTAGATTTGCTGTTCATTAACCATACGTTGAATTCCCAAATTCAGTAGTTTGAATCAAAGTTCTAATAAAAATCATGACTAATAATTTCATGTGTGAGTTTTTCCTTAGATTTGTGAAACAGATATGGAGATGAAACAGTTTCTTTGTATATCTCTTCTATTGGTCTTACATATGCTCTGCCTTCATTTGCCAAAGCAAAAGGAACGTGCACTCTTAATTTGAGCTAGTTGAGGTAAAAATCTATGTTTAAAAAATAATCAAATTTTAGGTCTTTATGAGCTAGTAGGTTTTAAGTTCTAATAACCCATTTCTCTCAGTCTTTAATTCAATCTGCTAACAGATACAAAAACTACAACATCCCCTACTTGGCTAGACTTTACTTTGAGCTGATGCTGCATTAACACTCCTCTCCTGGTAGTGAGGAGAAGATCTCACACCAGCAATGTCTTCCCAAGACCCTCCAAGTCTTTCACACAGTCTTTCTGGCACGTTCGGCCCATGACTGCTCCTGCCTCCCTTTCCAAAGAATCCCTTAAATATAAGGTATATGAATTGCTTTGTCAGATACCAGTTGCAGTTTCTCCTGGGAAACCCACAGGTTGATATCAATCTCCCATGACATTGGGAGATGACAAATATAATCCCTCTAAGGGATTAAAAAATAGAAAATATCCTAATTTTCCTCTTCTATCCTGATATAAAGCCAGTTACATGGAAGAGAGCATCCCATAGGTCTGTTGCCTACTGAGATGCTTTCAATACTCCTTCTGCATCAAATTGCTCTAAATTTGTAACTCTACAGCTATGGATTCTCCATATTTCCTTCATTCCCAAACAGGCTCATGGGTTTTGAGACATCTTACTGTGTTCAGCTGTGAGGCCCCCAACATAAGAAGGACATGGAGCTGTTGGAGCGAGTCCAGAGGAGGNNTGATTCTGTAATTCTATGACCAAACACAGCAAGAAAAAAAATCTTATTTGCATCTCTTTGGACCGGATCTAATGCTGGAGACTGAAATAAAAGAAAAAAAAAAAACGAAACAACAAAACTCAGAAGAAAAAAAACAGATGGGAAAGAAAGAGAAGCTGTAGCAGCTGAGGACAAAACTCCAGGCAAGATTTACCCAGTATTACCACATGCAATTCTGCTAAACTAATAAACCCTGCATGAATGCTAGGCCAGGCAAAAACTCGCACAACCTATCAATCAACTCACTGGCACCAATCCACCTTTCTGGTATCCCACCACACAGCCTCTGCTTCAAGCTCCCAGTCTCCTATCAGGGCAACGTGGTGGACAAGGGTGGTCAGACCCTTCTCTATCCCTGCTGGTTTTCAATGATAGCTTCGTCACCCAGGACCAGGCTGTTAAAGACAGGCACACGCATGCTCTGCTGGTAACATTCATTAGCAAGGACTCAACACGCTCGCAAAGCGAGGAAAACCAGGGTCGCTGAAAGTCAGCGAGCTCAGCACCCTTTCTTGAGGTTGCTCAGTGCCTCTGAAGATCAGGCCCTCAGGTAGTCGCTACATGAAGACATGAATAGATCTTTCTCTCTGCCCTTCCTAGAGACACTGGCAGCATTGTTAAAGCACAACTGAGTCTAACGTGGCTGAAAATTTGGCAGCGCCACGCTGGCCTTTTTGCTTCAGCGTGATCAAATGGCAGCATTGCTCACAGAGTGTGCAGGGCATGAAAGGATTAGCCGCCC
>VXBL01007716.1:792208-882728 GCA_013400195.1 Aramus guarauna
AGGGCAGAAAACAGTAACCCGCCCCCCCCCCCCCCCAAGCAGGTGAGCCAAAACCCTTTCCAATTCACTACATGTCAGTTTACAAGTAAAACATAAGGTATAAATGCAGCTATTGTTAAGGTGAAGCAGCCATCCTGGCTGGGGAGTTAGATTAGCAATTTACCCTTTGTAAAAGGATTAGCAGAGCCCTATTGTTTCAGTGTTTATTTATCAATTTGCATTTTTAAAAGGGGGGCATATATCTGACAATGGCCCACGTTCTCCATGTATTTTGGGCCACACGGTTTTCTTCCAACTTCCCATTGCCAGAACCCACCAGAGCATTTTATAGACCAGAAATCGAGGAGAAACCAAATCTTTGGCAGCGCTACTGCTCAAACAGCAACATTTTGTTGGGCTAGCTGGCATTCACGAGTCTTTCGGCAATCGCTGGGTGGTTTCTAGCCATGTAGATCAAACACCAGAGCTGTTTTCCCACTTTGCCTCAGATAGCCGAGCTGAATGCACAGATATTTACAACCCATTCACCGTAGTTTCCAAGCACACGGGCTGCAGCTCCCAGTCTGTGGCAGGTCACTCCCATACAGGGATCACAGGCACCAAAGCGATGAAGCCTTAGGATGAAGCATCTCCGTAATTAGCACCGATTCCACACTTGCAGTCTTCAAAGCCCCTCAAATAATTTGTACAGCTTTCACTGGGCTCACAAAAGCCTGTTTTTTTTCACTGAGGAGGGTGGTGGTAAAGAAATTATTTGGCCCATTAAGCAGAGGTTAGTACCAGCTCAGCAGTTCTCGGCATCCCCACTTCTCCAATGGGTCCTCACCTTAGGTTGCGTTGGGGCGCTTACACCGTCTTTGGGCGCGTTGTAAACGAGTATTTATCGCTGCAAGGACTAGTTAGGTCTCTGCCCGCCGCAGGGACTCCTTCAAGTTGAGTTCAAGTTGAGGGAAGAGGTTTCACACAGAGCTGTTCGCAGCACGGGAGAGGGGGAGCTCCGCTCGCCCCGGCGAACTCCGCCAGGAGCGCAGGCTGGCCATTTGGCAGACAACAGCTGCTCGCTCGGATTAGGTAAAAATTCCTTCGTTAGAGGGAACGGGGATGTTTTGGAAGTGAAGTGGGAGAGCAGATTTTTTAATTAGAGTGACGCCAGTGCATTTGCGCTCTGGTGCAGCCTCACACCCCGCTTTTTCATAAGAGGGCGATTTAGGAAGCTATTCTTTTAAACCATAAAAACAGTTTAGAAGACTAACAAGAATCCAGCTGTGCTAAATTACTTTCCTACTCCCCCAGGACCCAGCAGCAACATATAGCATGTATTTTACAGGCATATGATTTATTTACATGGAGTAACATACAGGTATTGGTTTTGACCCGTAAAACCCCTCTATGGCTGGGGGCCTACATATCCAAAACCTTCTCCCAGTCTGGGCTCCACCACCACAGCTGTGCCGGAGCAGGACCTCCGTTCGTGAGAGGGGGAGAAGCAACTTCAGGGTGTTCTCTGTCTCTTTGTAACTCCCTCCGCCCACCCATTTCTTTTGCTTTCTCCCAAACAATTCTAGTTCGTTGATCATCAGGCATCTCACACAGGCCATTCATTTTTCCTGGTCATGGGGGGAATGAGGAGGGCTCTGGTGGGACACGCTGTGAAGATCTTAAAATATGTTCTGTGCTGCTGGCTTATTGCAGATCATCTGATTCATGGCCGAAAAGGGAGGCCACGAGTGGTCTCAATTAAGGACATGAATTTAGGAATCATCAAGGCAAGTGATAGGCATTCTGGTCTGAGGGTCCTCCACAAGCATTTAATAAAATAAACCGCACACAAAAGGAAGGGAGAGTCATGTTTCAAATGCAAGGGACAGACCCTGTCCCACAGAGCTTACAATTTACATTTAGATGAGCACAAGTAGCAGTAACATTGCAGGGAAGGTGGATAAGGGTTACAACAACAAAACTAATTAGAAAAAATGAAATGTTTCTAGTTTGTAAATCAGTGCTATTGACACTTCCATAAATTTGAAGGAGGTACACAAATACCTGTGGGATAAACTCTGATTGGATTTAGCCAGTATACTCTCTAGAGTAATGGTTTTCAATCAACAGTCCTTGAGATCTGCTTTAAAGATATGTGAAAGGTATCTTAAGAACAAACAAGCCTATTCCCTAAACTTACATTCACTGTATATCCCTGACTATTTCTCATGGGCAGGAAAGAACAACTCATGTAATATTGTAAGCGATTGCTCTAGAATGACAGATGGGGAGAAGATTTCTTCCTCTTCTTTCTCAACTCAGAACGTTGATTACCACATCCTCATGGAAAAGGGCTGGCAAACTCCCAGTGCGTGGAGCTACTGACCTCTCTATAGGAGCTGGACTAACAAGGCTGGCCGCTGGTGAGCCTTCAAGTGCCTGTAAACACCAACCTACATAGGGATGCCACAAACTTGCGAGCAAGTCTTCTCAACAGCTCTGCAGGGGCCTCAGTCATCTTTTAGACTGGACTAGCGTAGCTATTACCAATAAATATCTAATCATACCTCAACATAGCAACAGCCCACATACATTCATCTATCGCCAGGTGCCATGGCTACAACACAACACACTGCAGCAAAGCAATGGCACCACCGGCACCACCACTGTGCTTTATCGGTGTGGTACGCACCTCCCTTCACGAGGCAGCAGCGTGCTCTGGGAAGGCGGTGGTGTTGGCACATGCGATTATTTTCAGCTCTTCCCATAACAGGGACCCTCTTCTTTCCGGTTTGCCAAGGTTCCCCTCTCAACATGGAAGCGGAGAAGTAATTGCAACCCTCTGATACCTCTTGGCACCCCTCCAAAGGATGGCAATAGGACCCTAAGATCCCTCTGTGAAGACAACTGCCAACACCAAAAACTGTAGTGAAGTGTAGTTTCAGTCCAGCTCAGTGTTCAAGGTTTGATACTGTTGGTGGAACAGCTATAAGGCACGGCTGAAATGAGAGCTCTGTGAACACCGCTGAATATATTGCCTGATCCAAAGAGGAGCAGAAGGAAAAAGTCAATTACTCAGCACTGAGAATGGCTTCCCATTCTGCTAGCTTAGAAATGGACCGGGCATCTCTTCGCATTGTTAATATTTAAGCCAGTTTATTTTTCTATACCGGATTATCATCAGATTTTTCAGCCCAATCAATTCTCTGCTCTCATAAGCTTTCTGGATTTAAGTGAGGAAATAGAGATCAATACACATTCAAAGCCAGATGAGCTTTTAGGTGGCAACCACATTCTGGCAATTTAGCAGAATTTGTGTAAGCACATGTTTCTGGGATGGGACTTCTGCACAGAAACTGGAAGCGGCTCCAAAGGTATCTTTCATTGCAGGTATCTTTCATTTCAGATTCCCTTTCCACACCCTGCCAACATTGCTCACTGAGTGAATGAGCCTTCTTGAACTCAGCATTTGGCCAGAATCAAGATACTTTCTATTTTAACTCCAAAAATACCAAAAGGCAAATCAATTATGGTTTTAGAATGCCCACATTCCACTGCTTTAAGAAAAACAAGAGGCTGAGAACCACTTTTTTTTGTTTAATTTTAAGGCAAGTAGAGGGAAGAGACATTGTTAGAAGAAAAACAAACAAACAAAAAACACAACAAAAAAAAATCACTGAAAAAATTGATAGAAAATCTTAAATATGAATAAAGGTTTCTTAGAGATATCCAGATCAGAAGATGGACGTGTCCAGATATGCTTTCTTCAGAAAAGCAGGCAGGTAGATGGCATTGCTGTGTACAGCCTTCAACAAAACCCGTATTTTTGTTATTTGTCTGCACAATACATTAGTAAAGTGGACTCAGTCTCCTTCTGGAGCCCACAGATGTTCTGCAGTGATAATAAAGAAGAGAGCATAGAAAGCACAGTGTTGTTTTCATGAAGCACATGCAAGACCTAAGGGACATGCTGGGCTCCACTCTGCTGTATTCCAGGGATCCTATCAACACAAAATAGCAATTCTGCTTCAAAAACCACTGTGCTACTGGATGACCAGAGAGTATTTCATGGTCAAGGCTAAATGGACACCGGTACACCAGGTAAAATAGCTTCATCCCAGACAAATATTCTGGAGAGTACCACGACTACTGTTTAGAGGCAAACAGAGAGAGTGAATTGATAAGCCAGGGGTCAACGACTGGTTCCCATCTAAAATATTTCACAAAAAGCAGACCAGATCGTGCTACAGTAGCTTTTATTGCAGAGATCGGTAGGCCAGCCCAGCTATTCGTAAGTATTATATACACAAGTGCCTCATGCTCAGCCCAGCCAGCACGGAGCTAAAAGGGAAGCATATAACAAATTAGTGTTAATAAGCAAACAATTGTTAGAAGTGTTAACAAGTGACGGTGGAGAGGCTCTGTTTTTCATTTTATTACTGATCTCTAGTAAGTGTTATTATCCTCACAGAATAACATTTTATTATGAAATGCCCATGCACAGCATTAGAGCCTTTGATAGCCCAACGCTTGCCAGCAGTGGCAAAATTGTAAACAAAGTGAAAGAATCATTTCTGAAATGCCGGCAGCCATTAGTATTCACAAAGTTTATAGGATATAGAGAGGACCAATATGCTGCAGTGTAAATAAGAGGAATTTACTATGACCTAGGGATCGAAGGAATCAATAGAGTATTCAGGTTTTTCCCATTTTTTTCAAAAGAGCCTAAACAGACATGCTTAATCTCAATTGATTAGTGCCTGAACTAGGATCTTGAGTCTATTAGATATTTTCAATTCTTTTTAGCCAATAGATTCCTTTGACATTTCCCTCTTTTATAATACAGCAAACAGCTGCAACTCATCATTTTTCATTATGGTTTTGTGTGTCTGTTTTGTTTTACAACAAATCTAACAAACAACAAAAATGCAACTGAGCAACTTCTGCTCACTGTAGAAATAAGATTTTTCTGAAGATCGGTGGAATCGGACACAGATACAGTTAGGACAATGTGTTTATTTTAAACTAGAGCTAGGAAAAGGACATGGGTTGAGAAAAAACCAACAACTTTGAAATGAAGGAGCTTACAGGACAAGACAAAGAAAAGCTTAGTCTTTGCCTAGTTTCTGTTACTGTTCATCAGAATCAGATAATCTGAATTTTTTTAATGCATTTTATGTGACTACCTATTTATTTATCGCAATAATTTCTTCACTTTTGACATACAACCAAAACAAGAAATCAGCAAAGCTCACATTTCTGCGTGGCAAAGATGCATTCTCCACCTCGCAGGACAAATGGCAACGGGAGCTCCATCTGCATCCTCCTGTCTGATGACGGAGTAGCACCAAGCCCCTCCTGAGCTGCCTTCAGCAGCAGCGCAACACGGCAGATAAAGTACACACAAGTCACTTTACTGCCATGCGTAAGCTTAGGAAAGCTTACTGAATTATTAAATAAGCAATTATGATAACATAAGATATTAAATACAGATAGGGTTGTGTCAACCTGGCTAATAATTTTGGTTGGGTTTTAAAAAAATTCTTATGTAGTAGAAATACTGAAGTAAGCATGATGCCTTCCCTTCCCACACGTACCTCTCTCTCCAGAAGATAGCTAAAAATCAGTGAAGAAAGAAAAAAAAATCCCAGAACATAATACAGCAAAGTCCTACTGGGGAATAGGGTTTTAATGAACACACAAAGCAACTAGGTGACATCTTTATCAGCCCTCATAAACCTTGATTGAATACACAGCGATAAGGCCTGTTTAAACTGTCATCCTCATGATAACATAGGCAGAGACAACGCGGGCCTTAGCAACGACCTGTGTAAGAGAGGCTCTTCCAAAAGTGCAAGCACCGTTAGGTAACGTATATCATGCAAACAGTTCAAAGCTTGCGCGGCTGGTTGGTTTGTGCGACGGTGGGAGGCGGAGGGCCGGCCAAGAGGGTATATGCACATCATCTCGCTGCACCGGCTCGAAAGGGCGCTTGCTTCAGAGGTAGTCTGGTTTTGGGGATGGTGAGCTGTCTGGGGAAGACGGGTGCTTCGAGTGACCTCTAGCACTTAGATCTGCGAACACCAAGAATTTCATCTAAGTGGTTTTAAAGGATTTAAGCAGAGCTTGCTCTGGGGTTTGTTTCTTTTTTTTTTTTTTTTTTTAAATTTTTTTTTAAAAACCAACGTCATCCGTGAGGTGCATAACACTCAGCACTAGGGAGCAAGCAGGCATTTGGGGCCTGCATGGCTATGGAAGTCAGCAGTGACATGACTTCTTATACCCGAGGTCCTCACCACCTGGGATACTTCTTTCTAAAATTCTAAGCATTTCGAACTCTTTTTAAGCATCTCCAAGAAACATCTTGGAAACTTCACAGTTAGTAAGCAAAGATTTAATTTAGCTATTTTTATGTATTTATTTCTAGCTTAAAAAAATAAATAAAACTTACACTTGAACTTTTAGTCTTTCTCCCCAAAATTGTTTTTCCCTCACTCCAATGCTTGCAGTGACACCCACTGGCTGCAGCAGGTCAAGTTTCAGAGATTACAAAAATTCTTCGGTGCACTAAGAGCTCCGGAGAGAAAAACTCAGAAAAACATCGCCACCAAAAAGCTGGCATTTTGTCAGCTCGCTTAATAATGTAACTCAGTAACTCTATTCAATACAGCTTTCTTCCATTAAAAGCTTTAACATGTAAATAATGGTTAAGTATAATAAAAGACAGATTTGTATATAATTACTAGTTAATTAATAATTCCTACTCCTTGGGCAATGGAAGTTAGTAGTTAATTTTATGCCTATTTAGTCTTTGGCAAGGCTGTGAAGTAGCACTAGTACTAGGTTTTAGGTTTTCCATGAGGAAAACGCAAAGCCGAGCAGGTACACCACCGCGTGGCTGGCTGGCGGGGGAGGCATTTTAACTTCTTAGAAACTCGCTTATGGTTTTACAGGCTTCTTTGCACACACCAGCAGATTTCTCCCTGTACCTTCAAGTAGTATTTTTCTCGTTTCACACATAAGAAACAGGGGAAACACAGAACTGAGCGATTTGAGTAAAGACTCACAGGAAACCCATGGAAGCCAAATCTAACAAATCCCAGTCTAATGGCCTCAGTTAGAAGACAACTTGTTTCTTCAACTTCATTAGAGCACTTTCTCTGTAACACATGTAGGTTCTTAATGTTTGAACAAAATTATCCAAGTTTAAGCTGGAACACAAGCAAATAGCTCCTGTTACACAAAGTGTTCACAAAAGAAAAGGCTAGGTTTTAATTTAACTGCAACCTGATGGCTTGGAAAGGTTCAAGGGAAACTTCAGAAATACTTGGAATAAAAAAAATAGAAAAAAGAAAAAAAGGAGGGGGAACTAATTTTTGCTTGCTCTATTGCATGAGCCAAGAGCAAATGGCCCCTGGCTGTGAGCATACAAGGTGTTTGCTGACTTACTCAGATTAAAAGCATTTTAGTCAACTTTACAGTATTTCCCACATCTACAGCCACTAACGTCCTCTCCAGAGGAGGGTCAGAAGCAGAACTATTATATTCATGGAAAACGCATTTATACAGGACTTCCTGCAGAGCTTTAAAAAAAAAAAAAAAAGAAAAGAAAAAAAAAGAAAGAAAAAAAATCATCCAATGCCTTCCCAGCCAAACTTCCTCCTGAGGTGAAAAATCCTTCCCTTTGATAAGAAAGTTGTGTCAGACCACATTTCTGTCCCTGACAAAAAAACCGCTCTCCCTTGGCTTGCTCCAGTTTTGGCAGCTGTGCTCAGCAGAACCGCGCTGCTCTTCCCAGATAGTCCCCACACTTCACAGAGCCACCAGCTTATCTTTGACCTGAGCAATAAAATAAATATTAACTATGCACAAGCAAGCAGTTACTGTGGGTAACACTACCCACCTCAGCTACGAGGCAGGCAGTTCTCCTCTGGGTTAGGAATTCCATCAGTAACCTAACATGTCATTAAAGATCTCTTTCTCCTCCCTTCTCTCCCTCTATTTTTTTTTGCCTGTCCAGACTCACGGATCTCTACAGTGGTCTCCAATGCTGCATATACACACACTTCACGGCAAAATAAGCTAGGCTTGTTAGCTTCCCTTCTTCCCTCAGATGTTCTTTCTGTATCAGGAGGAAATAAAAGTGTGGGGAGGGACACTTCCACTCGAACACTGAAAGCTGGCGCCTGTTAGATACCCTTGTTTCTAATCCGCTGATGACCCCAAGGATACACACAGCTGCTCAGCAACCTTGTTCTAGTTTTGGGGCAAGACTACCAAGCGTTCAGGTTCCCTGTGGTTACACTGACGACCTCCTCAGAAAGAAAAAGATCAGACCAAATCAACATAAGAGAATAAAATCCTTTCCTTGTCCTGGATAGTTACAGAGGATAACACTAGGTCTCCTATAACCCCACAAGTGCATTCTCACATCCTGTGGAAGGATGTTCTCAGGAGATAAGGTGGTGATGGTGGGGAACAGATGGGACAGGCATGTGCAGTATATGTTTGATTTCAGTCAATCCAGAGACTAAGTAGCAATTACGGCAGCATTTTTGTCTAAATGCAAATTGGCAAAAGAAATTAACACTAGGCAGAGTTTCCATCTAGAAGAGGGGAAAAAAAAAAAAAAAACAAACCCCAAACTACTCAACAAAAAACTACTTCCCTTGCTAAATCCTCCTGTCTAGATGCTTTTTTTCTTCAGACTATTTGACTACCTCCTCAAAGTTGAGAAACTCCTGCAAAAACAAAACTATGAAATCAGCCAGTGAATAACTTTTCCTGGAGTGCTCAACAACAGCTTGCCAAATCTTGGTGTCACCATTTGATTCAGCATAGCAGATAAAGCCTAAAATTAAATGTCTGGTATCCCAGCCTTGCCAATGAAGATATGCTTTTCATATCTAATTCATTTCCATGCTACTTGTCCTAAGCTGACATTGCTTCATGGGTAAGTAGATGCCCAGAGGGCTTGGCCCACTCAACCCTACTTGGCTGCAACGTTTTAAAGGTGTAAGTAGCCTCCAACTACTGCCTGCTGCAGGGCCAGCACCTCACACACCTAACTGGTGACCAGTTGATCGGCAGTAGCTTTTTACACTGCCTGTTTTCAGGCACACACAATTCACAGTAAATCCAAGTCAAGATCACGTACCCCTTTAACATCTTTTTGTGTGTGTCGTGGGAAGAGAGTTGTATTAGGCAGAACAGCAGATCTGTAACTTCTGCATCAGGGACTGGCTTGTAACTCCCACTCCTTCCTTCTCCATGTGTGGAATAGTTCGTTTTACTCTAGGATGTTACTCCAGGGAGATGCAGTGTGGAGGGAACTACCCACAGTGGTGGGACGTGCAAGGCAAAGGAGACTGCAGGGTTGCAGCAGGACTCCATGTATCCATGATACAAGCTCTCAGGAGAGGGAACAGAAGAATTTAAAGCTTTTCAAGAAACCACTCTACTCACAGTCAAGTTTGCCATCTGAGTCTGTCACCTCACAAAATTCCCAAGAATTAGGCCTATGACTGCAGTTTAGTTTTAGGTTTCCCTGTGCCCTTATTCTGATACTTTTCTATCCCAACAACAAGGTGTGAAGTGCCTCCAGTCTGTACATGAAGCAGTGGGAGAACAGAGTTTCCGAGGACAAGAGTTACATGAAGACCCCCTCAGCCTTAAATGTAATCAGAATGACGTGACTGAAGCCCAAGAATAACATGAATTAAGTGCTTTAAGTGTCCTGTCCTATAGATCAGACAAATACAGTCAAAAAGCTTGGCCTTGATGCTTTGAATTGTAAGGCTGTACTAGAAACAGCTTAACTAAGCCCTTTATGTTAGGAAAAGCAGTCCTGCTTAGATCTGAAGCAGTCTTTATTTTACAGGTCTCATCGCAAAGAAGGAAGGAGAGGGGAGGAATGACAGCATTGTGTTTCAAAGCCGACAAACCATATAACATGCCCATTGGAAAAAATAAATGCTGTATAATTGCTGTTTATTTTATAGAGCTTTCATACAGACCATCACAAGACACCGTATGATCATATGAGCAGTAGGGGTTACAAAATCTTAGTAGAGACAGTATTACTTGGAACGTGGTTCCAGATTTGCTTTATTCAATGAGGCAGAACTTCTTCATACTTCGCCATGGAGGCATCAGGAAGCCCAACAATAGAAACCTTCTCTTTGCAAACAACCCATGCTCTTGCAAGCAATCCTACCGTACTGAACAGACTTCCTCTGGGCAACTTAAGTGGGCAAGATTCACACAACTAGGAGACAGTAACTTCCATTCAGAGCGTGTTTCTGTAGGAAATACCTTTTCACCAAAAATGGAATCTGAGATATGGTAACAATAGAAATTTCAGGCAGCCTATAAGGAAAAAAAAACCCAACAAAAACCAACAAAAGCAAACCCACCCTGAAACATTTATTTGTTCCCAATTTTCCTCATATGGTCAAGAACAGTTGCAACTAGACCAAAAGAAGCACCTCTACCCTACCACCACCCACCTAGGTGGTAGCCACAAACTTTCTCATGCTACAAATATAGAGAAATAAGTGTACTTGATAAATTAATGTGAAATTTTGCTGACTTCAGGAATTCCTCCTGTCAGTATACGCAATCAAGAGTGGAGTCAGACACAAGGACAGGGCCTCACTCTGCCCATGCAAAGGCACTGTGCCAACTGTGTGTAATGGAGATTAATTTTAATGAGTGAAGGAAAGCACTACATTGAGAAAGGACAGAGTTTTATCAAAAAAAGATAGAAAGAATTGAAATGGAGGACTTAAGTAGTGAGGGACAGAAGCACTGAAAACACGAAAACTGTAACAGATGCAAAAGGGAAGGTAAGGAAGGTCTCGTTAATTCAGCAAGCATAAGTCTGTGCCAACCCGAATGACACTGACCATACTTAGATTGATATTTGTGAAATATGACTTTGGTACAAGGGTTGGAAATTGTTGTCTAGGGAATAGCTGTCTGGTCTGTTCAGCCTCTTGGTAGAAAGATAATGAGTTACTTCAAACTTCTGTCTCCAAGTAACTTGCATACTCAGGGAAGCCTTGAGAAGCTGGACATTCCTTCCACTGAGCAGACTGATAGGGTTCAAAGCATATTTCACTACAAGCTGTGTTACTATAGGGTGGAAAATATTAATCAGCTCTAGCCATCTAGGGAGACTGTGTTTATCATTAAGAAGATGTGGGACACTCATACAAGAATTCTTTTCCCCTGCCCACTGGACAAGCTCTCTCATATAGTTTTATCTGCTCCAACTGCATGCTTTTGAGAAAAAGCTAGACTAAATGAATACTTTCAACTAGAGCTAAAGGTAAACACTCCACTGGAACTTTGCCCTAATCAATAGTGGCAATGTTCATGTCACATGAGAGTCAGAGGATAGAATATGGTGCTTACTGAAGTCAGCAAATAAGCTAATTATACTTAGCCTGCTTGAAGAAGGGGACAAGTGAGGTCTGGTCCACCCACGTATTAATGCAATCATCATTATCCTTATCCCTTGTTTGCTTTGTGCTTATGGTACGAAAAAACCTTGTCACAAAAGGAGGACGCTACTGACCCCTTGTGGAAAATTTACTCATACATTTTGGGATGCACAAGTGTCTCTGGGGAAATCAGCTCAGATTTAAGTTTGTCTACTTACCTCCCTCAGATTTATTTTTAAAGAAAATTCAGTGAAACGGTGTTACGGTGTTGCGAGGCGTCAGTATATTCTCACAAGTGTATGTTCCTGACTTTAGGCAATTTTGTAGAAATTAAGTTTTTCACTATCTTCAGGGCAGTCAAGTCAGTCCCAACAAATCCTAACTTTAAGTAATAGATTTTACACTAAACTTCCTACAACTTAAAGTCTTGCATTGTAACAGAATAAAACTTTTACATTATCAGCTTGCATAATTTTTGATTTCTAATGTAATTTGAACTAATTTCAATGCATCATAGCATTACACTCTAAAAACTGCTTTTAAAAAAAAAAAATCTTCTAATAGTCTGGACACATTACTCTCATCACTGCAAAGGGAACAAACTATTTAAATCCCTAAAGTAACTTTCATCCAAAATCTTATTCATAAGTATCAAGAACAGCATTGATAGGCTTCATTCTTTAAAGTAAAAGCTTTCCTACACATGGTACTTTGTTGACTTCCATCTGGCTGCACAAAGCCCAGGAACAGGATCTTCAAAGATATTGTTTCTAACTGAAATTACCTTTCCATATTGTGGAAAATCAAGTCTGAAAAGGAAGGCTCTCTCTTTTTATTCAAATACTGCTATTATTTTTTTCTTCCCTAAATAAAACAGAGTACACCCATGAAGAACCATCCTCTGCATATGATTAAATGTCAAATCCAAAGGAAATCTCCATGGAGTTTCATCATTCCTGTCACAAACTTACGGCTGCATACTGGATACAGCTGGAATTAGTTAGAACAGCAAAGTACATTATACAGAGATTAATTATATTAAACAGTATTTATATTATAAAGTCTATTAATTATATTGTAGAGTATGAAGCTGCCTTCTCAAAATCTAAAAAAAAATCAGCAAAACCAGCAGCTTCCATTGCCACCAACATTAGGGGCCAAAACCCTGGAGGCCACAGAGACCGAGTCTTAAGCCTATGACAACACTGTTCCCACCACTTTCAATGAACAGCTATGGAGAAGTATGTGAACGGCTTGTATGTCCCAAAGCAAAGAACAAGTGGCTATTTGAAATGTATTTTGACAATTCGCATCAATTGTTTTCAAACAAAAAGTTTAAAAAAGGGATCTGAAAATATTATGCTTTCATACAGACCTGTCATATAAACCAAAGTTGAAGAAATCTTGAACAATGAAAAGAAACTGAGAAAGAGAGCGACAAACTTTTTATTCCGTCAATTCATTTTTCACCTGTACACTATGATAAATTAAAATGCTAAGCCATTAAAGTCTGGTCGGTTTTGTTGCCTTTCATTACATACATATGTATTTTTGAATGCATCCATTAAATTGAATCCTAAAAGTATAAACTATGATGCAGCAACTGTTGTCTCAGAATACGGGAGTTACCTTAGCTGGCCAGAAATTTTTAAATGATCACATTCACGCAGCCAGATCTGTAAAGGCCATTCAATTATAAGTAAACCCAGAGCCTAACATAAACTGAACAGCAGCTCTAATCAGTATTATGAACTGCACATTTACAGAAAAATTTGCACATGTGATAGATAAAAATTTTAAATCAACCTTTTTGTTGTTACAACATAATCCACCATTTGTACTACTGTGCTGCGTAAACAGTATTTGAGTATCTGGGCGATTCAAAGGCACATAACATTTCTGATGTTGCTAATAAACTCACTCTTCAGGGATACATTACAGAGAACCAGATTTTTTTGAAGTTTGGATTGCAAACTTTCTCAATAAAGTCTGGTACACTTTTAAAAGTTGTATGTCAACAACTAACAGAGTTACCAAACATTCATTCAGGTATACAATTTCCTAATTCCGTGGTGACATCTAACATCATTACAACTAAGGAGGAGGAAGTCAAATGAGTCACCATTTCCCAGTGATGTGTGCACAAGTATCAGTACTACTTCAGTCCAACTACACTTTTAAATCAAAGCTTCTGAAAAAGTCAGTATACATCTTATACAATGTTTTATTAACCATACAGTACATAGCATTTCCTTTGAAAAGCTTAGACCTTGCTAAGCAGTTTTAATGAAAGCAATTATATAATGCTATCCGCATACAGAAATCCACTACGTTCACACAGACAACCTTAAATTTCTCCAATAAACAGTCATGTCAAAATCTACAATTTACTGAAATTACAAAGTTGGTTTTAACAAAAGCTAAAATGTTGCTGTGGTTCAGTACAACCTGTTTTCCCATACGAATAGTCTGCATTCATAAAGACACTAAGCTTGGGACAAAGAAAGTATTTCCTAGAAGCTCAAGATGAGACTTAAATTTTTGTAACTATGAAATGGCATGCAAACATACAGATTTGTTGCTGATTATTTCTCTCTCTCTTATAAAAGATTTAGTGGGCCACAGCGAAGCAGGTCTTTTTACACGTTTGTTTGTACAATGACCTCTCCCCTCACACTAAAAATGTCACATAAGAACATTTTATCAGCTGTCTTTGCCACAAATGCTGCTTCTGTAAATTTGAGTGCTATGCCCTTCAGACCCCCGTGACTGGTGCAACAATCAAACAGCTTTTGGAAAGTTTAACAATACCTAAATTTGCTGATTCTCCTTTACAGAAAGTCCATACAAGTTTATAAATCCATGGCAGGGGTATTACAATTATATTAAAATCAACTCATAACTGGATTCAAAAGATACTTGCATTCTGTAAGGACTCTATGGCTGCTGCCCATTCTATAGTTCTATCAAGGCACTGTACTGTCATTAAATCTCTAATATTCTCCAAGATGTGCTGAAGAATATTGTGAACATGCTTAAGTTGTTAAAAAGCCCTGAGTCAGAACTTTCTTATTCACCACAGGCTTAGCTATAAAAATGGCACATACTAAAACTTCTGCGGCTAACAGTTTTGCTTTGTCAACACAAACAAGTTATGAAATGCATCAAAAGACAACAGTACAAATTCCAGCAACTTATGCAAGAATAATATCCAATGCACATTATGGCAAATCACTTTTATTGTGCCAGTGAAAGAAACCAACCTTCACAATGTATTCAGACATCAAAGCTGATGAAGCAAACCAAAACTGCTATGTTCCCCAACCCTTCCCAAAGACAAAGAACAACTAGAGGAGCATTCAGTACTTTGACAGAAAGGAGGTAGCACTGCTAAAAGATAGGCTGTAATGTTGTTGGGTATCTTTTTAAGTGAAAACTTGACCCATGCAGCACAAAGAACAGGACAGGCTCTTCGGTTCACCGGTTGCTACTGGAAGAGTAAAATTAAGTTTCTGACATTTAATTCTGTAGAGGAAGCTTAGATCAGTAGCTCAAAGAAGCTTCTTCAAACAATTTAGTGTTTACACAAACTGCAATTCTGCAATTAATACTGCTAAAAATAAGTAGGCATACATAAAATTTCATCGCTATAAAATATCTACACAATAAGGACTTAGATTATTTTTAAAGACCATTTCATGTCTTTAAAAGAAGCTAAAATACCGATTGTAAGACTATGCTAACAAGGCACAAGTACTTGTGCAAATCTGCTATATGCTCACCCAGTCCAAGTTAAGAACATCACCTCCTAATCAAACTTTCACATTTACAAGGTAACTTGTTTATTCTCTTGCCAGGCTAATTTTCAGTATCCACTTCAGCAAAAAGGGATTTCTCCAAACCCCAACGTACAAGTGCACAGTATTTCAACAAATGGAAAGTTGCTAATAATAGCCCAAATTTTGAGAAATGCCATATGATCTTGGGGTATAGTTATAGTAAGCGACAGTAGGCTTGGGGAAAAAAAAGTCATCGTTATACAAAAGTTAACAAGCTACAAGTACTTATCATATACTGTTAGCCTCTTAGGTTGTCTTCGTACTTTAAATCACTGTGTACTGATGTAACCATTTATGTATTCTACTAAATTGAAAAAATGGAAAGTGTTTAACTTAAACATCTGATCATACCTCACATCTGAACAATATATATTAGTAGGCGTCGTCTTGATTGTTCCAAGAAACAAACTGAGATATTTCATCCAATTTAATTTCAAAACTGCTATTAAATACTGGGGGTTAATCATAATAAACAAAATTTGCAAATCTTACATTTTACAGTATTACAGTATATTAAACACCTTACTGATTCTTCTTTCATTTTCAGTTTGCTCCCTAATAATAGTGATGACAATGAGATTTACACTTTCATCTTTTGCTGAAGGAAGAGGCACAATGACATATCCTCAACTCTCCTACTTGTCATGATCCCCTCTGGCTTCCAACTGAGCTTCTGGTTTTCATCCTTTGATTATTTAAGTGTTATCCAAATAAATATTTGCACTCTGTGAACGCTGCACAGACGTTATCAGGCTAAATTGAGTGAATGAACTTAGTAGCTTCCTCAATAACACTAGTTCACCTTCTACATCAGAATCCAAAGACAGTGTGTGAATCTAAATAACTATTTCCATAAATGATATTGGATGTGCAACCATTTTTCCTCAAGTTTTTTGAAAGGCAAGCACTGTGTAGCCTTCCCAATAAGACACAGCTCTTTCACCTGTTAATAAGAGGCCTGGATTAATATTTTAAGCATGTCAGTTAGCTTGCCTAGTTTCTCTAATTCAGCTGTTTCTCGTGGCACCATGATAGCATCAAGTTGAATCCCTGACACTGGCATACTTTAATTTCAACTGGTACACAACATTGCCCAATGAGTCCAATCACAAACTTGTATGCAGTCACATACATCTGGTGTGGCTACAGTATAGAAGACTACAGCTGCTCCTATAGCAATGCCTTCAGTCATTATCTCTACTTCTGTAGGACTGTGATAGCATCCAAGTATTAAGAGTGTTATAAAGTAACTTACAGCTTCTCTGTTGAAAAGTACGAGCCTAACAGAGCACTTACTTATCTATGCCACAATCTGTGCCTCCTGCACACAAGGACTATTTGATATTCAACTCCAGTTTCCCACCCAGGATGCTTAAGATCTGTTCTTACTCAGCTGAATTATTCAACTGATGCAAAGTTGAAATACTTTCAAGTAATTCTGGCTTGTTCCAGTGAAAAATAATTAGGAAAATGCCAACTGTTATATTGAGGTTTCAGTTTGGAGCTACATTATCAAGAAGAAATCCACCCTGCTTTTGTGCTGACAACGGTTTATAGAGGTCCCCTTGAAGAATAAATAGGACACACAACATCCAAAATATGTCTACCAGAGCCCGAGGAAACTGAGGTACAGATTTGATGCACTGCAGGATAAAACTCAGAACAGATTTTATAAAATTATTTTAGAGGAAGACTGACAGGAAACTGAAGCCTACTGAAGAAAGGTCAACTGTCAACCATACTACACACACACACACAAAAAAAAAAATCAGACTTAGTGACATGCATATTGGCCAAATGAAAATTGCAGCAAACACTCAGGTGCACTGAGAGCTTAAGTGGAGATAGTAAAATGCTGAAGAAAAAAAAAACAAAACAAATCCAGCCTTATATCAAAAACTTTCCAAAACCTCTAGAAATCTTGATATTTTAGAATAAGGACCCAAGAAGCAAGAAAAGGGAGGGCAATTTCATTTGGCCAAAAAGACAGATAAACAGATTATCTGAGAACAGATGACTACTAGTATACAAAAGAAAATAGACTACTGTACTGACTCCAGATTGAGATTGTGTCCACTGAAAAATTACTGAAAAGAATGATGAACATTTGCAATTCTGCATCAGGATTAAAGATGGCTCTAGAAGGGCTGTGTATTACATCCTTTTGCTATGTTAAAAGCCACTCTACATACATTTTTCCAATATATCACTGTAAAACTTACTGGTTAAAAGTTCACCTATCTATACAGTTTACTAGTAACATTCTTCTGAGGCTTTTGCCAATATTTGTACAATTCAGGCACGTCAACATATACTTCAAAAGACTAAGATTGATTTTTCTGAAGAGATCACAATTTTATGTCTTTACCCTTACTTGGATCTTCCCCTCAACTATCCCTTTTGCCACATTTTTGACATACACAATGATAATTAAATGAGAAATTAATCTTAGCTGCAAGTAAGGCACCTAAGCGACTCCAGCATGGATTGCTTTGTTGTTCTGCAAGAGCACAAATGAAGTCTGCAGAATGGCAAAGGGCTACATAAACTCTGCACTCAGAAAACTGTTGAATCACTTAGGAGTAAGCACACATTCCTTTTAGCTACAAGAGATATGTAAATCAGCATACTTTCTTCCATCGAAAAAGATGGAAGGATGTACTTGTTATCAAAACATTAAAAGTTTGCAGTTCCTGACAGCAGCGCTTTCAGGGTCAGGAACACCTCTTTATGTCACAAGTGACAGCTACCTCCCTTCAGCCAACTTCAACTCATCTAGGCATAGCTCACAGAATTCACTGCTCTGTCAGCAATATCTTCATTTGCAGTATTACCTGTTAATGTTCACAGATAAGTTCTGGTGTTAACACCCAACTTAGATGAATAAGTAATATTAAATCTTCTCATTTGCTCTTGACAATGTTTGCCTGGAGACAATAAAACTAATTTAAGAGAGGAAATCTTACAAATTCTCTATTTTTTTTCAATTCATAGACCCAGAATTTTAAATGGCCCCATATATATATATACACACCTATATATATATATATATGTTCCTCTGCACCTGATCAAATTCTCTCATCTGAAATGGGTAACTGACCCACTGCACCAATGTTTTCCCTTCCAGTCAAGTTAAAAGCAATTCTGTACAAAATCATGTGGCTAGCAGAACTAAAAAGTTCACTATTTAAGTTAGCTTGAACCTGTTCGACTAAAGCGCAGTTTTGGGAACATAATATTTCTAAACTAGATTTGTCTTTTTACTGTTTCCTTCCCAACCCATCCTCAGCAAAGGGCACGACAAAGTTAGATTTACCTTAACATTGTATTTTGAGGCCTGATCTTATAGGAACAGTATATTTATTTCTACTGTGCATACACTTTGTATTGATTTTGCATTATTGCGTATTTCAAGACAGAAATTATTGTGAATCATAACTGTCACAGGAAATTTGACCATTCTCCAGAAAAGCATAAAACAAAAAAAACCCTAAATATTTATATTTAATATTAACTGACATTATAAAAAAAAACCCAAAAACAAACCCTTACATCACTTGACACTTGATACATACATTAAAAACCATGAATGAAACCAAAATAAGATTGTCCCTTTACACTTTAAGGGGAAGAAGACAACAGAAAGTGAAAAAAAGACTGCTTTAAATTAGCTTCAGGCTTAAATGGTTTTTAAGAGTAACACTAAAAGCTGACTGTTCAAATACTGTTCTTATTTGGTGTGTTCACAGTCTTTAAACAATTACCATATAATGAACCTGTGCTACAGTATTAGAAATGTTTTCATCAGAACCCTTTACTGCCTTTCAAACTTACAGAGATTTAAATCATCAAAATGTCCTTACTATTTCATAAGCTAATAAAAAGACACCGGTTCCACTACTTAATATAAAAGGATCCTTCGTTCAATTGCCTTGCGGCATATCGGGCATTCACTCATTCGGTCTCCACAAAGTTGACACGTTCCATGGCCACAGAGAAAGATCATGTTCTTCAGACGGTCCAAACAGACAGGACACATAGTCTGTAAAAGATTTTGACAGGTTACATAGTCAATGGCAGTAGTGATACAGTATCGAGTATGCAATATATAAATTACTGAAATTCAACAATAAATATGCCATCTTAAGCACAGCAGATTATTGCCATAGCATAACCCAGCCACTAAGCTGAAGACCAGTTTTTTTTTTAAATCACACTTTTACTTCACATTGACTTAAAATATTTGGGGTTTTCCTGCTCCATCATGACACAAAAACAATGTAGCTTTTTTCCAAATATGATCCCTTTAAGTAAGGTTATCCAGTAGGAGGCTGATAGCACATTATCATTACCCAAGTTTGCAACATTAAGTCATTCTTCAGCAACATTCTCCTTTATGTCATGTAGTCTTCCACGGAACAAACACAACACTAACAGCCTTATGTGTGCAATGCTCAGGTAATGATTTACCAATTTCTTCTCAGGCTACCTAGCCATTCATATACTTACTTTTAAACACCAAGCACAGAACACATGCAGAAGTAATAAATCAATGCATAATTAATATTATGCGTAAAGATTCAATGCTAGTAATTTCAGCCATTGTTCATGGAAGTTACGTAGATTTTTCAACCAAAAGAACACCTCGACTTCCAAATGAAGAACAATTTAATAAATCTGTGACCTTCAGTCATAACAGCAGCACAGCAAACTTTTAAAATCAGTTTTAATTGCTAAACATTAAAGTGAAAGCCAATGCCCAAAAAAGATCTCCTAAAGCTCTTCAACAGCAAAGTTCATTTTGTACCAAGCCACTGAGGAACAACGTCCTTCACCCTTTGCCACATACAGAAACTGAAGTTTTGGTAAAGCATGTTCCTTCACCATAAACATATTGCAGTCATATTAGGATTTAATTTATAACATTTATCGAAGGTTAGTAAATGAATAGATGTTATAACAGATGATAATTAAGACCATTCTATAGTCCAACAAATCAAATCTAAGATGTCCTACATGTGAGACACACTACTCATATCCAACACTTGTAAATGTTGAGCTTATATATAATATGAATTACTGACAGGGCTCGTATTTCAAATGCAAATTCATTTTATCACCACCTTGCACCTGTGACTTGTTTCCATACTTAGTATTGTAGGTTTACTTCAGTTTGCTCATCTCATGAGAGAGAGAATCCATAGCAGGAACCCTATTCAATATCGCCTTAAAGCATACTTTCTATGGAATCAATAGGTATTACTTCCTAGAGTAGACAGCTTATTTGAAGACCAAAAAAAAAAAAAAATCACCATCAGTCTGCTTACATGGAGTTTAAATTGGCATGGAATCTGGCCAAAGGCCTATTTTAATCTCCAGGATACCAGTATAACGGGCTAGCAGGAATGCAAGACTTCCAGCTAAGACCAATTTATGTTTAAAAAAATCTCACTTCACTCTTCCCAAAAACACTGAGCTCCAGCTTTGTCAGAATTTCCACAGTAATATAACAAAACACACTCAAACTAAAAATTTGCAAAAAGAGCAACTATCTGTCAGTCTGCCCTGCTTATTTTTCCATTCACACCAAGTCATCATTTACACATGCCAATGGGGCAATTCGAGCATTCTTCCTCCAGTAACCTATGGTCTTCAAATATAAATGAAAAAACTATTTCCAATGAATACAGACAAATGTTTGTAACCTGACAGTATTGACACGATGCCCTTTGACAAAGGACTGACAAAGCAAACCCAAATCTTAACTCTGGAGCAAAAATTTGTAGCTTTTATTCTACATTTTTAGCTTATTTGCTTTTGTGCCTAAATGTGTCGGAATTACTGGAGTTAGAAGGGTCTGTTCTCTCCAAATGCCACGCCATCATTTGAAAATGAATACACCCATCAAGGGACTAAAAAACAATAAAAAATTAAATCTGTTCAAACACCATTACTTTTGATTATTTCATTCAGCAAAGCACAGAAATCCTAACATTTTCATTTTAAAGATCCTTTCTGCAATTGCATGCAGTATTAACAAATTGCCCGATTTCTTCTGCTTAGTACAAACGCAGTGTATTTAAAATGCATTAGCTGTTTAATTTCTTAATATGATACTGTTTTAAGTTACTTCATACAGTAGGAGAATTCAGCTGGCAGGAACAACCAAACCTCCTGTTTGCTAGACAATTCTATTCTGACAGCAATCTTCTCAATTAGTTCAGCAGTTTCCCAGTGGGATACAAGCCGAAATAACCAAGTTATATCCAACTTTCAAGGAGCATTCATTACTTAATCACCAGCTTCTACATGTTTTTGCAGTGGAATAAAGTTCACTGCTTGCCTTATACCCAATTTGTGCCACAGCAGTAGGAGATAAGCAGTATCTGTATCTATGGTACTATTAGAACGTTCTCTGGGTGAAACCACACTCTACTTTTATTTTTATCTGCATGAATCATTTGACTCTCATCTTCCGAAAGACAACAAATGGTATTAAAAGGTACTATACCTGTTCTATGTGAGAATTGTTTCTCTGGATAAGTAAAAGTAGTCTGAAAATGTGCTCATTGTACCTTTAAGTATAACAGGGTTTGCAATTCAAATAAGTCTTTACCACTAACAAGGCGTTTTAAACTGCTTGAAATATCAATTCCTCATTAATAAAAATAGTCTTTCCAACAATATACAGGTGCACAGTGACAAAATAAATTTATTTTTAAGGTGAAAAAAACGTGATGTAAGTATGGTGAAGGAACATACATAAGATATTAGGACAGATGATGGTGATTATGTATGAAATGGAGTGAAGGTATTGCAATTACAGTCAAAAGGGTTCACATTCAGGGAATCCCTGAAGAATGGTGTGGTCATCAGATGTGGGAGATTCTGTTGACATCAGCATCACTTCTGCTTGGCACCAGAAATGGTTTTAAAAGCTTGCTGCACTAACATATTAGATTATCATTGAAGGTATGAGTTGAAACATAGGATTATACCTGCTGAAAGAGAACAAATTAATTTTAAGTACAAAAATATCAATGTAATATGAAGACTGAACTGTTAAAGCACAAATCAAAACAATACACAACTATAGGGGAATGCTGCATGTCATTTCAAGAACAAATTTAAAAGGTTAGGTGACTAATTTTAATCAAATCCAACTTGCTGCTCCCAAGTGAGATACACAACTTGCCTTGCCACAAGACTAAGCACAAAAATACACTAAGGAAAACATGAAAGATTCTCAAGCCAAGATGCATGCAAGAATGACCAGAACCACCTCTTTCTAGTCAGAGGCATTGAACAATCTTCAGTTTTATACTGATTTAATGGACAAAAGGGCATTTTGAAGCAAGAGAGTGCACTTAAATTTCTCAAAGCATTCCAGTATTAGACCTTTCTTACTACTGCAAACATGAAAACCAGAAAATACAAGTAGAAAACGGCAGGTATGAAGTAATTATTCTCTTTTCCCTAAGACAGCATAATTTTCTGATATTAGAAAGCTTCTGGCTAGGAAATCCCAAAGGTAAGGCAAAATTGTTAAAAATAAAAGATCACCTTAGGAAAACTGAACACCCAGCCCCCACCACTCCCCGAGATCACAGCTAATAAAGAACAAAAACTGTAACTTAGTTTTCCATTCACATTCCTACATATAAGAGTATTAGCATATCCAAATAGAACTCAAATCTTTTATAAACTCCTAAAATAACCAGAAAAGAAAAAAAAAATACTTCTGAAGAACATAGATTACTTGTATTTAAGCATTCATCTGCATGTTTTGCATATATCATTTTAAATGCCAAAGCAGTAACCTTATTCTTTTCATTCAATGTTAAAAAATTAAACAGTAGATCTAAGACATCAGAGATACCTAGAAACTCCAGATGTTATCATCAAGACAGACATGCACTTTTTAAATGACAATTTTTAATCTGCATGTTCTTTTGCAGACAAAAACTACAAAGAATCTGTTTTGAACTGGATATTTGAATTTCTGTTACTGGGGTGTTGGCCAAGTCTCCATACGACAGAAACAGCTCTTCACAGACATACCACTGAGGTTAAAACTCAACACTGTATCAGCCCCCAAATTTAAGGCATTTAGAGATACGTCGACCAAAACACTTCAGCCTTAGCTTTCATGCACATTAACAGCCTACAGCAACAACTACCAGGGCTAGATGTGATGCTGCCATCCCTGATGTATTACTGACTGCTCTAAGCCTACAACAGGAAAAGGCAAGTAATACATTAAGAAGGCTTCTCTGTTTCCTGTATCCATGAAAAGTTTCTTCCAATTGTGTTATACATAGGGAAGACAAAAATCACATTATAAGGGTTCTAAGAGAGTAAGTTCAAACAATAGACAGATACCCCAGGTCCTTTACTGCTGAAAAATCTCAAACTCAAGTTTTCCTTTGTTCAGATGGAAAAGCAAGGAAACAATTTAGCAATTTATCCCAGGAAGGCTGTGCATGTGGACAACTACTTCAGCACTTCTAATGGAACTAGACTTAGAGATGTAACAAATTTAAATAGGTAACAGTCAGTTCTCTGAAACATTAAATTTTTGTTTTCATTAGGTTTCCAAATTGCATGTAACTTAACCAATGAATAATCAATACAATCTACAGTCAATTTGTATAAATTTCCTCCCATTATGCATAATTACAAAAGACAAACCTTGTAATCTGAGTATTTGGAATGTAAGTTATATGTACAGTACTTTCAAAGGTTTTAATTTTACAACCACACAATTTTTTGAAGAGTACATAACCTACAGCCTTCATATGACAGGAAACTACCAGCCATTGTTCAAAGGCAATTCATGAACAGACAAGTAAAGATTCAGGTAGATACAGAATAGTGAAGAAAATCTACGTATATTACTGTTCTGTGAAAACAGTCTCTGTTGTACCTACAGACTCAGGTTAGCTAAACAGGCAGAGAACATACTGACTGGGCAGGTCATCCTTTTTTAGTCACATCAACAGATGCTCTAATAGATGGATTACCAAACATAGCCACTTGATTTTTTTTTTTTAAAATCTGTACATAGAAGACATACAAGACACATCACACCCAAAAAATATTGGTTATTTAACTAAAATTTAAGAACAGAAGCATTTCAACACGACATTTTGTTTTAAATAAAAGATGCCTTGGCGTTTTCAATTATTTTAGTGGTCCACAAAATTTTTATCCAGCACTTTTACCTGTTCCTTGATGTCTTGTAACTGTTGCTGCAGCTTCTGTACATCTGCATTGACATTGGTGTTGTCTTTGTCTTTCTGCAAAACCGGAATGTTTCCACTTGCTGTCATTTAGAGAAAATAAATATATGTGATTATGCATCAATCTAATGAAACAGCAATAATTATTTCCAGTGTACTAACTACAGTTTTTCAATTATCTGAAATAATGTTAGTCAAACATATTGGATAATCTAATTAAATTTACTACATCACTGCAGCTCAATTCATAAAGAACTTCGAGTTCAGTGGCAACGCTTCTTTGACAAATATTTCCTCAAAAATGATGCTCAAAATGCCTGTGACCCCTTAATGTTCTCAGAGATCATCTTTGTCAGTGAGTTTCCTGATTGAATTTTTATGCACATTTAAAAAATAAAGCCAAATCCTTTCACACTGAAAAGGCTTTTTATCTACACAGCCAATTCTATTTGGCACTCAAAACTTTACAAGCGTTTTGGAAGCAGTTTGCTCAAAATTTGAACAAGCTCAGATTAATATTCCTGAGTTTGACTGATACAGGAAGCAACATTACTATAAGAAACAGAAAAATTGAGAAACAGTGAAAAATGACAATTTTTAGATTTCCAATGTATTAAAAACCTGATTATAAGGATTATTCTTATATTTACAGTGTAACAAGAATGACCTAATATTACAATTCATATAAACTCGATTCAAACACTGCATACCACACATACACATGCAGAGTAAATACAAATAATTCATAGAACTTATTCAGAGAAGTCACAAGAGGTTTAGAAAACTAGTCAAAGCAGGAGATGGAACAGGTTGCCCAGAGAGGTCATGGCAGCCACAACCCTGGAATTGTTCAAGGTCAGGTTGGATGGGGCTTTGGGCAACCTGGTCTAGTGGAAGGTGTCCCTGCCTATGACAGGGGGGTTGGAACTAGATGATCTTTGAGGTCCCTTCCAACCCAAACCATTCTGTGATTCTACGTAAAACTGAACTATCTGTCATGACAGTTGCTTGTACCTAGATGCAACATACTTACCAGTCCTTGATTGGTCAGAGAGTTCCAGAAGTAAACAAAACAAAACAACAAACCACACACACATATTTATTTGCTTATTTGCACAATTACAGACAATTTTCAGCTCTTGCTTTATAGGACTTAATAAGTGGCCAAGAAGTCATACATGTTTCAGCTTCTACTTGGGATGCTGGAAGCAATCCTTTAGTGTAATGACTGGTGTTACCATTGCATCTGCTCCTACCAATGTAGAAAGTAGTGCAAACAGCAAATGGAATCCTGGCTTAACACTGTTTGTATTAAACTTTTCTTTAAAAAGGAAAGATTGACTTTGTTTAAAAGAATAAGAGTAAGAAGTTGATGGGGGAATGTGAAAGAGTATGATTTTGGAGTCACTCACAAATATCATCAGTGGTATCTTCTGTACCTTTCCCTCCGCAGCACATTATGAAAGGCACTCTTCGCTCAACAACTGCCCGACACTGTACACATTTCTTCATCAAGCTTGCACAATCTGAGAGGACAGAGAAATAAATCAACTCTGAATTGTGCCATTTCATTTTTATTCCTTCCTATTCATAAGTTTGTTTATTCACAGTAACTATATAGCAATGCCATAATAGGTGCTTATAGTACAAATAACTACTTGTGTTCATCTTCACATAATTTTCTGCAAATCACATCTATAAACAGTATCTTGATTGTGATTCAAAGCAAACCTATTATCTTCTTTTAACCATATTTCAAGCGAGCAGGTTCATGTTTCTCCAAATGGACGTCTATTCCACAAGAATTACAGAAGTTAAAAAAGTAAAATCACACACATTTGAGACCAGAACTTCCAAGAATGTCTTGTCTACCTGCTCCTTCCTTTAGGACAAAGGATGTCACCTACTGTCCTTATGCTCCAGGGGCAAACAGGTGTGGGTCCTTACCCTTAAAAGAGTAAACCTGTATCTTTCAACGTAATCCTAGAAAGGAGGCTGCAATTCTTCTACAAAAGGCAAATGATTATGTCTCATAAATGCTGAAGGTTACCGTGAATCAATAGAGTGCATCCTATAAACTACACAAATTTGAAAAGTCTCCCTCATCCTGCTTGAATAAGATGTCCAGAAAATAATCTGGAAAGAAATCATCTACATCTGTTAAACCTTTTTCTGTCTGTGTTAAAGCTTAGACTTGGTGATGTGCATTTCACTGCTGAAATCCTTCACCACAGCAATCAATCTTTTTGCTGTCCTCTTCCTGGGAAACTAGTAAAAAAAACCCCTTCTCTCATCATCTTCCAACTGCAGACAGTGAAAGAGGCCAGATCAGGATAACTGTAAAGTCAGTGATCCAACGTCAGATCTCTCAGCCAGAACAGAGGAAGAAACCAGACTTCTTTAGTGAGACCAAGTAAGCAGTTACTTATGGGAATGATTACCTTCCCTCTTACATAGATCCTCAGGAACAAAGACTGCTCTTCTCTAGGCAAATGACCCTTCAACAAAGCCCTGAAATGTCTGGTGACAAGACATTCACCATGATGGCTGCATTCTCATCCACATATTCTCAAAACAAAAAAATTTTCTGGAGATCTCCTATGTCTTTTTTTGCTACACGAGGTAAATCAGAGCAAATGAGAACTGGTGCTCTTTGCAAAGATATATGATGGATCTTTTATGGAAAAACATAGCCCTTGTGCAAATCTGTAGATCAGCAATGAAGCATACTAAATATTTATTTACAATGTTCTTTTAAAGCACCATTTGCACATCTGAATGCCCCCAAAAAGCTCCAAAGCAATAAAATTAATTCTAATTACTTCAGAAGTTTTACCAATATATAGCAGACTTCTATAATCTGAGCAAGCCTACTCGCAATTAAATAATTCAGATGGAAGAGCACTTTCTTTCTGAATTTTTGAAAATTGCAGTTGTTCTCCCATTGTTTCATTACCAGTATGCCAAATAATGCCAAAATTCTGACTATCACACCAGACTATCAAGTAAATTGGACTTGAAGTCAGATTAACAATGAGCTTTTAGCAATCTGATTTAAAATGTTCTGTTTCAAGATTACTTCAAAAAGAACTTTCTGTCAAGTTTACTTACTCTCACAAGCACACATATGACCACAAGGCTGGAAAAGTACTGCTGCCTTTTTGTCTGAACACACAACGCATTCTTCAATCTGTAAAAAACAATAATTCCTATATTCACTCTAAGGCAGAGAAAAAAGATACCACAGAAGCAGACTAGTCAAATCTGTTTGGAAAACGTATAAAGAATAGAGTGGGTTTTCTACAGATCAGAAAACCTGTGGGTGGATCATGAGATTTTTTGGGTTTCAAACAGCCAAAAAGCAACAGAAGGACAAAAATCAGTGATTATGGGGAATAAAAGAACACTCAAACAGAAAAGCAATGGGGATGCACCAGATAGTCACAAATACTTGGGAGCAACCATTTGAGAAACCTGAGGACCTTACTGGGGTTAGGTCCCCAAAATAGGGCACAACAGGTTGATACTCTGAAGGAGAAAGACAGCATAATGAAAGTCACGATTCCAAAGAAAGAGAAGGTGAAAGGTGAAAACTGAAAGCAATTATTAACTTCAAAACCAAGCATGTACTAACTCAGTTTACAGGCAAATCATCTTTCCAAGCAGCCCTAAGGAGTAAAAGAACTCAGAAGTAGTGAATATTACTGAAGGAAATTATACTTCAGGAAAAGCAGCAATTTATCTTAACATGGAAAAAAAAATACCATAGGGGGACAAAATAAATTTGTTTAAAGAAAGCATCCTCAGGTGACTGTATTAGGAACTCTGAGGACCTGAACAATAAAGACATTGCAAGGTAGGGAAAGAATGAGGGGCAGGTAGGACATGAGTACAGACAAACAGAAAAGAGTAACATACAATCTTGGGACAAAATATCATTACGATGCAAAATTAATTTCACCCAGTGAGACACCTGTAAGGCAAAATACTGTTTAAAATATACTACACTTTTCCTTGACCTCTTTTTTTTTTTTTTTCACTTTTTCATTAAAACATAAAGTGAACCAGTAAACTTTGAAAGTTCTTACCTTTGTCCTAGACTGAACTTGTTCTTTACAGATGAGGCATTTTTTCACCCGTGGTGAGCACAGAGAACATGTGGCAATGTGTCCACATGGCCCAAACAGAGTATCTCTCTTCATGTCTGAACACACCATACATTCTTCTAAGGTTTCAGAATCATTGTTGATCATAGATGGACTTCGGGAACCAACCTGACCACTACAAAGAAACCTTGCAGTCAAACTTACTTTGAAGAATTTTTAAAATTATTAATTTACAATACACATCAATTGGCTGTTTATCTATATGCTCCCATACATTCAGGCATCCGTGTACCATCATAAAGCAATCTGAACCACACCTTCCCAAATGTACAGCTGACATCAGAGTGCAAGGTCTCACACTCTGATAAGACATTGTACAGAAACAGGCCACACAAGTCAGAATAGCATCTGGGGACATAAAAAATCCTTCCCTCCCATCCTAAGAGTTTACTTTATTAATAGAGATATCCCCTGTAGATTCAGAACTGCACATCTTAACACCTTAATCTGGAATATACTTCCAATACTTAGCAAATGGCAGGCTTATAAAAGAAGCCCCAGCTCTCACAGAGAATTCACCTTGGATCTTTGTCCTACACTGCTGCTGACCCAGCAGAGGGAGCGCACGTTGAACATAACCAGCTCCTTCCTCCAGCCCTCACCAGCCCATAAAAGGGGGTGAGAAAGAACAGCCACAGGAATGAGACCAAGACAGACACAGATAGAAAGACTCTGAAGAAAATAAGTACCTTACACACCAGGACAGCATCAACAAAAACAGTCTCTCTCACTGACATTTTGAAAGTACATTTTTGATTTCCATGCAGGAATTAAGGATGAGAATCATGTAAGCCAATGGTGGGAACACAACTAGGACAAGTAGCAAGCTGAAATGTCTCATTCTGCATGCATTTGATAACATGACATTTCTCTGAAACGACAATTCCTAGAGAAGTGCTTCTGGGACATCAGACCTACTCCCTCCTCCTTCATATAGTCATTCAGGTTGACATGTACTCAGGGGGTCACCCACTTAAAGCAGAGTCAACACCAAATTCACACCAGGTTACACTGGCCTTTGCCCATGGACGGACAGAGATTTCACAGCCTCCCTGGATAACCTATCCCAATGCTTAGTAATTCTTTCAGTGATCCTGCCCCACTTCTGGGATGGTTTGAAGTTCTGCCAGCCTACCTTCCCATTCTCCTCTCTCCCATATTAACATGCATGAAAGTCCTGTAGACTTGTGTAAGTTTCGACTAATGTCTTTGTAAATAGCATTCAATGTACCATAGAATGTAAGGAATTAATCAAAAGTAAAGAAACATCTTGTAAGTTTTAACACTATTGCTAATAAAGGCACAATGTTTTAAATACACCAGTTAATCTATAGAAAGCAGAGATTTGGAAACTGCATATTTTATGAATATACAAACCTGACTTTTTCTTTGTGACATTTGGCCAATGCTTTGCAGAGACTAGGATCAGGGCAGAGGTCGAGAGGAGACTGACCCTTCTTATTACGAATGCTGAGGTCAGCTCCGTTGGCTGCCAGGAAGCAGGCAATAGATGCTGCACTCTTCTTCTCTGCTCCCTGAGTGCCGAGTCCCATTATTAACTGAAAGAAAACAAATACATAAGCAACTCGAGACTCTCTAAATAGTTAGGACTAGTCTGGCTAAAGGAAAGCTACTTGACATGTGCACATGTACATACACACACATAGATGTATAAATCTGGAAGCCCAAGGAAGCGTCTCTAGAACTAAAATAAAAACAATTGTATGGTTGCTTAATTTTGAGTCAGCTATACTCAACTCCCCTTTGAGGAACAAAAATTTAGCAAGGAATAGTTCAGCTATTGAAGCATTCAATCTTCTGCACATCTATACTCACTTGTGAAGTGGCTGTCATCCTATGTAAGCACTGTAAAGGGCAAAGTCCCAGTGGGTATATTCAGAATACAAAGTATACTAAAATTGCTGAGTTCAGACAAAACACTACCTGGACTGAAAACATAGCTGGGCAGAGCGGTGAATGCACATTTACTCTTAGTCTAGTACGTAAAGCACCTGCTCAAGAAGGACTTGATTTTAGCTGCTGCCTCAGCCTGGAGAGATTTAAACTCACATACCTTTCGTGCTGTTCTAATCACGTAACACTCCTTCACCCTTTTATAACTATTACTGTATTTCTGGATTAGTGTATCTATAAGGCACAATTCACAGGGCCAGCTAGAAAAATAGAGATGGCTAACTACCACAGCCCAGCAAGGAAAGGATTCATCTACTCTGGAGCATTCTGCGCCTGCTGCAACATAATTTTGTATTAAACCTTGATCAGATAAACCGCCTAAGTATAATGCAGACTACATACAATACAAAACTGCTGGCACCACTAAGAATCCCTCAGCAAACTACACTGGACTATATTCAAAGCAATAGCTTTGGCACAGCTGGGACAACTCCAATTGGAGTTTTAAGTGCTGAATTCCAGAATTATAAAGGCTTCAACACTAGGATAGAGGCAGGATTTTGTATGGACCTCTTTCCCATTAACTGGTTTAAATGCCCAACTTGACTGATGTACATCTTTCTATGCCACTTTCAGTTTGTACAATCCATCCCTGCAGCTGGTCTTCTAAAAGCTGAGTGTCAAGTATCACCACCCAAAATTACATAATTTTGGCTGGATTAACAACCATTTCTTATTTAAAGAACTAGATGTACTATTTTACACACAACAGAATACAGGAATAAATTTAAAATACCAGATACGTGTCACTGTAGCCATAAAGGTTGTATATCTTGAAGTCTAAATGACGAAGAAAAGAGTTTTCAAAACCTCTCTAGTTATTTCCCCCATCCCTCAAAGGTGACTTATGAAGAAAAAGGCTTGGTTTGGGTCCATGGCATGCAGCACGTGAAGTATGTATTAAAAGACTTTACCTTGCCTTGATAACTGCAAGATTATCCTTCTCATCATACAGTCACCCAGTTTCCTAGGAAAGCCATTTTTTTAAACCCCAGTCTATATGTTTTTTCCTAGTTAGGACTTCTTATATCAGTAAGTATTACTGAGGTGCTATGAGACTCTTGAAGGTCACCTCAGGAATTCATAGCTACTCATGGTCCTGCATTCTTCCCTGCAATCAGGTAAGGATAGTAGAGCTTGAAAGACTTCATACCAGGAAAACCAGTAAGTTATGGAGAGAAATTGTTTTGTGGTGTTCAGAGCACAGAACATTTTTGTTTATGAATTCTGACCATTTTTCTGCATCTCAATTAAGCATTGGCTGAAGCAAAGCAGAGATTTTATCTAGCTTCAGTCTGAGTACTTTGGACCATGTCAGTAATCCAGCCAAGGCAGCACAATGCCCAGTGAGAGCTGGTTTGCTCTGAGGTTGGCAGAGTAGATGTTTAAGGCATGCCTACACCAAACAATTTGCTGTAGGCCTTTCTTACTTGTTGGGACAAGAGTTCTCTTACCATCCACACTTGCACCACATGGGCTCTGAGCTGTTTCTGAATAAAACAGCTATTGTGTCTCCAAGAGGAAAAATCAAACACAGCTAACAGGATAGTTTGCTTCACTTGCTGTGAATATACACTATGCCAAGACTGGCTCCTCCACCTGGTACAGTCATCAACATTATAGAGTTCTAAAATGCTTCCGTGTACTGTATGCTTTAAAAACACCAATACTGCATCCCATGAGACTTCTCTGGTAGTCTGCAACACTTCAGGCACACAGAATGAAAAAACTCCAGAAAAATCCACACATAAAAATAAAAATTATGTCCCAGTGCCTAGCACGGCTGCAACAAGCTTCCTCTGGAGGGTGCTAGCCCTGAGATGCATCAACACAAGCCAGTCCCAGCCAATTCACCTGTGAGGGAGAACACGTTGTGTAATCCACACAAATGGTATCAATATCATCTAAATAATTGTAACTACTGAGCTATCTTTGAAGCTGCAAACATCTACGTGACTTCCATTTAGAGTGTCTTTAGCTTAAGTTAGGATTTAGGTGGTAGCATCATTCTGAATCTTAAAAGCATTTTAAGGGTATGAAAGATACCTATATTAAAATAAATTACACTAAATGAGCCTGGGGAATAATATAGTTATTTAGAATAAAAAGTACCCTAGATGAAGGAACACTGCATCTGTAATACAGCAATTGAAATGACTTTTTTTTGTGTGTGTGTTTGGGGGCGGGGGGAGGGCTATACTATCAGAAAATTTCTCCTCCTCCCAGCTGTACAATCATTGCAATGTGCTGGATGAAAAACTTCAAAATTATTTAAAGAAATGGGGTTCACAGCTCATAGCACTCGAACACAGAAATGTTTTTCAGATTAATATCTAAAACGTGTAGGGCTTTGTGTACTATCAAGATTGTTCACTACATGCATTTTAAATAGTCTATCAAAAAACAGCTGAAGAAAACTGACAAAATTGTTTTATTACAACAGCTTAACTTCAGCATTCAGAATTTCACCACAGCAGTAAAAAGTTTGTTTCATGTTTTAAACCATTCTCAAAGCAAAAAATAACAAATGGTAAAATTTCAATGAAGTTGCTGTCCAACCAACTTTATCAAATATGAAAAAAATCTAAAATCCTGCAAGTGAAATTTTTGTTCTTTTTCAGTTTATTCAACTGGAAAACAAAATCATTATTTGTTGAAGTGCTATACTACAAAGACACACCCCATAGGGCTCAGTAGGTTGGTATGTTCAGGACAGCAATCCAAAGTGAAGCAAAATTTAGTGAAGCAAAAATGAGCACTAAAATACCGAAGATTTATGTATCAGATTTGCTATCACAGACTAAAGGAATGTGACATGTTTTCCCAAGCTTTAAAGGAATGAATATAAATTAATCCAAAAAAATACAGATTCCTTCGATTTAACTCAAGTCGTCATATTCACAAAAAACAAAGCCTTACTGTTTCCCAGACTAAATTATTAACCCTATGTATCCTCTATTATCCCATCACTTCTAATTGCAATTCTACAGAAGACAAATTACAAATGTGTCCTTGGATAGTTTTAAAGGTCCAGATGCCTGCACATATTTTAGCAGCCTAGATCCTGCCTTTTTTTGATATATGATTTTGTGCCAAAGGTGGCTTACTTTTCAAACTGTTTACTGATAAAATCTAGTTTATATGATTTTTACATTACCGTTATTTAAAGGTAGATAAGTACAAGTATTGTTCTATTTTCCACAAAATAACATTTTCAAGACAGTTTGCTGATCATTTTAAAGAGTTTTCAGGTATATTGTAGCCAGGCTCGACTCCATCTTTTACATTTCAGCCACATCTTATGTTGCTGCCACATAAAATTAAAATAAGCAAGTTTTCACCTCTTCTCTGAGGGTACCTAACTTTTCCACACCACTTAAGCCTCCTAAATTTGTTATTGAGGCAACAAGTTTCTCTGCAGCTAAACAAAGTGTAAAAAATGACTCATAATTTGATCAAACTAAAATAGGAGGTACTGGTTGATCATGATATTTTTTTAAACATTAGAACATTTTTAGGAGATCAGAGATACAATCATGCAGGGATTTATTTTTTTATTGCTTGTTTGTTATGGCATCTTCCCCCTCCCCGTTTATTTTTTTAAAATTATTATTATTGTTTTAATAGAAATAAAGCAGAAGTGTAATTTTTTTTAAACCGAGGATACAGCTCAAATGAAACTAGAAGAAAAACTTACTCTTAAAACATAAAATCCCTCAAAACTAAAATTTAAAAAGGCAGTAGAAAAAAACCTCTCACACTTCTTGTGTTAAAAACCTCAAAACACAAACTGTAGTTTCATTGTGGATGCCACTAATAAGATGGCCAGAGAAACCTATTTATGAAATGCTGAATTGGAGAAAAAGTATTTATCTCCCCTTCATTCATTTCACAATTAAATACATGCACACCAAGTATTTTGGCTGTCTCTCACAGAGTTCATTTCAGATCATGGAAACAACTGTGCTGTAATTGCTTTCTTCCTCTCACTTAAAAGGACACAAGCATTTTCTTACATATGCCAGTCATATTTAAATCTATTTTCAAAGCTTCTTCCAGTGTATTTCAGTGAGATTAAGTAATCAGTTTCAAAAACATTTGTTGCACAGTGGCATTACTGTTTTGAACAAAAGCTTTTTAATAAAGTTGGTGGGGCTTTTTTGAATGAAATGCAAAACTTATCACCCACAGTTAAAATTAGAAAAAAAAATATGACGACACTGGTAAGTAATGATTCAGCAAATCTGATCCACTGTTGTGTGTCTTTAATATTTAAAGAAAAAAATTGTTTGCATATCTCAATACCAATCACTCCAGAATTTTACTTCTCCTTTGCCTATCAGCAAAACTATAAACTTTATCTTTACATATGGTGTTCACATGGCTTTTTAGGTGTGAGCATTTCTTTTTTCAATAAAACATTCTGACCTTTATTGCCTGGAGTTTCTTCGACTATTTCCTTACTACAGCACAATTTCTGAAATTAACTCTGTTAGAAAGATACATAACAATAAACATGCAAAGATTAATAATGCCTTGTTGTAACAGAATAAACTTTCAGAAGGTTACAGAAGCAGCTAAACAATTAAAGCTCCAAAGACATGCAAGATGTTGAATCACAGAAAGCAATTTTAGTCTTATTCTGTACTGTAATACTGTTTATTTCTCTTCTCTGAAAAGTTACTTTTGATTTTTTGGTAGCCATAAATGTTCACTACGTAAGACAGATTTGTAGAAATAGTTTGAACTAAATAATCCATATTTTATTTTAACAAAGACAATGACATGTGAAAAGCCACAAATAACAATATGATTTCTGCCTACACTGCAGCCTAATGCAGAATGTCTACTTAAACTTATGCTGCTAAAAAGCAGTTCAACAGTACAGAACTAGACAAACTAGACAAATAAAGAGACAAATGTACAGGAAAAAAAAGGAATAAATAAATGCATTTTATTTACTGTGTTCTTTGATGGCTCCCAAGCAGTATCTACCTTGCCCACATCTTGCATGTCTTGAAGTTGGCGAAGCTGTGACAGGGTGTGGTGTCTCAGGGCTTCATGCAGGGGAGTATCCCCATCTTTATCCTGAATATCCAGCTTAGCACCTGCACGGACTAAGAGCTGAAAAGAGAAAGAACTCAATTTAAAACTTAAAAAAAAAAAAAAAAAGGCGATTTATTCCGTTTAAACTGCTATCAGCAAAACTATGGGTTAGGAATGTCTAGGGGGTCCGAAAGGGTTATTCTTTTATATTGCTACAATTCACAGTTGAGTTTGTTTAAATTTATTTTCCATACTTGGAGCTTGGCCCTCAGATGAGGCATTTCTCTTTCAAATATCAAGTTTATTTCAGCAGAAGCCTAATGCTTGCCTGTGGTCTGAGGGAGCACTACAAGAGATGCTATTTTAGAGTTCTTTCTACTGTCCAAAACCTTTAATTCTTACAAGACAGCCTACAAACAATGTAATATATTACAGCAATATATCAGAAACAGAACAAGTGAGCAATACTTCAGATATGGATATATTCTTTACTATTCTGTTTCAATAACCTAAACCTCCACCACTTTCACACCATGCTAAACTTTACAACTTAATTTACAGTATCCTCCCATTAGCAAAGTAGTTAAGCACATACTTAGGTTTATTCTTACTCAGCAGAAGACATAAAAACCACTGACACTATTAAATACTATCTCAGAACACTTCGGAAAGTAATGAACTGTAAGACTCATCTTTAAGGCTAATTTTAGACACACGTTCCAGCTCACACGACATGAAAGCAAGCATAAGACTGCACAGGCCCTCCAGTGCATCCTGCCTTTGCATAGGGCCATAATTTTGATGCACCAGAACTTTCTTAAATATGCTGTTAAACAAACAAACAAAAAAACCCCCGACATATGCTGACAAATAACGATTGCCCCTAAAAATTAGACCCTGTCATTGCTGCTATTCAGAAACCTGTAGGGGTAACAGCTGAGGTTTTAACTTCAGTTTTGAGCCTTTGCTACTCTGCAAAATCCAGATTAGCAGCAGAGATAAAAGGCAGAGCCTAGAAACAGGAATACACAAAGGGAGATCTCCCTCGTCAGAACCCACATGCTTGCAAGGATCTCAGCCTTTCAGAACCAAAGAATCTCAAATGCTAGAAAAGGCTAAAAATAAAAATTCCTTAAAAGGAATTCAGAACTTAATTTTCAAGGGAATACCTGCCTGTAATTGACTGTGGCTTACCATGTTCCACAATCTTTTCTTCCACAAATGAAACCAAGAAAACCAGCTAATAGTTGCAACAGTCTTCTCCCAACTTCTTACGCTCTCTAAATGGACTTACTCTGGCCCAATTTTTCTCTCTCATATTCATATTTTGTGTCTGCCACTAGCTATTTGCTGCTTAAGAGTTTCTCCCGGAAGAACATCTGTAAGAGAACTCTTTTCAGAGCAATGTGGAATCCTTGGTTACTATGGAAATTCAAAGCCTTTACAGAAGTTTTAAAAAAAAAAAAAAAGGCAAACCACCAGTCTTTGTCATGGCAGCAGGGTTTTTAAAAGAACCCTGTTCCCTTTGACCACTATTCCACAGATGCCTGAGGGTACAACCCAGCCCTGGAAGGTACCCAATAGGAATTAATTTTTAAATACAGAGCCAACATGTTCTTTGCATGGCTGCACGAGTTATTTTAGGACTTCTCAAAGTTAATCCAACTCTGAAGTACAGATACTCTACAGGGTCATTTCACTTAAACATTCTCAGATATAAGCACGTCAGTCCAATACACATACTAGTTCTTCTACATGCCTACCTTCCTGCTCATCTGCTACATAAGTATTGTATTCCCAGGTACCGTGTCAGCTCCAGAAGGGCACAAGAGCTCACCAAATATAGCTGCCGAATAGCTTGCAGGATGCAAGTGACACTGACTCTAGGAAACCATTCTTTTGGTAGCGAGCAGTTCCAGATATAGGGTCATATCACATGTTTCACTGTAACGGGATCACATCCATCAACCCTTGCAGATAGAGAAACCCTACAGCAAAATAACGCTAAACAGAACCGCAGATATAGGGCTGCATAGGAGGGATAATTCTCTGTAGGTCTGAGTAAGAGACAGTTTTTAATATAAGATGACTCTCACTCTGCAAAGAGAAATTGAAAAAAAATACATGGAAGGCCAAGGCCAGGTTGATGTATTCAACTCATAGGGAACATCTCCTACAGCAGTGAGTGCTGCCTTGGAGCCTCAACAGCCCACACTAGCAGTCCAAACACTAAATCACAGAGGTCCCGTATGGACAGTGCACACAGGCCAAAATGGACAAGCTATGCCAGACATTCATTTCCTGTGCCAGTAACAAAGTTTTGTTAAATTGAAGTATTAACTTTTGCAACCGTGTGAGCAAAAAAACCAGAAATAGCATTACTTTCACCAGTAAGGTACTTCTGTTACTGCTTATAGCTCTCTCAAGCTAAGAGCAGGGAAAGTTGCACACTCAGAAGACTGAAAAGTAGTTAAACTTGTAAAAAGATGTTTCTCGTAGCTACAATTTGCAAAACCTATGAGCAAGAATAATTACTTATACAGCAAGAGACATCAGAAATCCTATTTGAAGTTCCCATTACAGGACCACAAGACTCAGACAAGTATCAGACGAACACATTCTCCCTTAGTCAACAAGGAGGGATGCTGGAATTGGCAACTGCATAGAGGAAACCATAATGCACATGTACAAAAATTCAGCATTCCTGAAATGTCCATCATATTGCTGATTGACCTTCTACGCAAGTTGGCAGGTTTCTGAATTGATCAAAATTAATCTTACAAACATTCAATGGCTACGTGTTGTTAAATCATTTTTTAAATATTCATGAAGTACCCATGTCTTAACAGCTACAATCGGCTTGAGTCTAATACCATTAACCATATGGTTTACTGCAAATAAGATACTTACCCTAACAATTTGTGTATGCTGTCGTTCAACGGCAAGGTGCAGAGCAGTTTGCTGGTTAACATTCTGGATATCCAGGTTAGCATTGCCCTGAAAGATATTCAAAGCATTAGAGCATTATCATCCCAGCAATCCATCTAGAGGCAAGGCAGTCCATTAGGGCACTGAATACGACCCTGAATATCATTCCTAGCTTAGAGATTTGAGAGCACAAGTGATTACATACTTTAATTATTCACTGTACAGATGCTGATCTGTTGAATCAAACTAGGTATCAATTTTTTCAGTCCCTCTGCACCGTTAGGCCACTGCAATGATCTCAAAGGCAAGTTTGACCTTTCGAGCTCCCCACGTGTCCTCCCCGCTCCATCGCTTCTGCATTGCGATTGCAGCGTAAAGCAGCAAACTATTTTCACATCAGATGGTTAACTGAAGTGTGACATTTAAATCCTCCTGAGGAGAGTCCTACCTGATGCACCAAAAGTTCAGCCACTTCCACATGATTATTGAGAGCTGCCAGATGCAAGGCAGTGTAACCATCATCTTTTTTCTCATCAACAATCCATGGTCGTGGTAACTTGGACAACAATACACGCATTGCACTGAAATAAAAATGCAGAGATGGTATAAATGCATGTATAATGTACTTGTTGAATGACAACAGGACAACAGTAAAACAATATTTATTCTCAGAACTACAAAGTAGTAGTAGCTAAAAAAAAAAATTAATATTTTTTCCAAGAAGAGAAAGTGGGTGAAAAACTGTATCAACAGTTCCAAAGCATAGTAATTTCCATGTTCAGTTCCTTCTAATTAAAGCATACAAACAAACCACACAATATCCAAAACAGAGTGTAGGAATCAGATTTTTTCAGAAGAGTGGTATCTAGCAGTAAAAATTACCGTAAAAAAAGTATTCATGCAAATTCTGAAACACAGATGACCCTATAGTTCTCCTTCAAAATCTTTATAGTATCCTTTACTTAATTATTTAATGAGCAAGTTCCCCTACATTAGATTTCTTTAAAACCATCGCTTTATAAACTGCTATCACAGAATAACGGTTAAGACTTTCAATTTCTGAGATAAAACTAGAGTATGACCTCTTAGGCACAGACAAAAATGCTGAAACCGTAAAGTGAATATTAGTGGAATATTTTTGTAACAGATAGTGGCTCAGTATACCATACCATGGCAGTGTCTAGTACTCCACCCCACTTCTGTATGTGCTTACCAAGATGCCTACCCAAAGGAGGGGGGTTTATCTTTACCTCAAATTAAAGGGTAGGGAAAAGCAACTTGATTTCTAGACTGTTAAAGCAGACTAAAATGCATGAAGTCCAAAGACTGCAGTGTTAACACTAGATAAACAAATTGTTCGATCTTTTATTCTCTCAGAAATACACTTTTCTTAAGTGAAGACACATGAGCTTAGCTTTTGCAATAGGTAGGTAACCAAACTTAATTCCCTTTTTCTCTTATCTTTAAAAACAGCACACGCAGCTCCCTTATCACAGTTCAGAGACAAACAGAAAACCAGAAACTGCTATAATCTTGTGCCAGGAAACCTCTTTTGTCATCCAATCTTTCCCTACCACTGAAGCAACATGCTATTTAGAGGAGAAACAAAATTCAAACTTTAAAATCCAAGTAATACCAGTTAATGCAAGTGGAACCACTCAGTCACAGAATGTCTTGCAAGGCAGATACTATAATTGAATTAAACAGTTCTTCATTAGCCACCCGATACTGAAAACATAGGATCTCAACAAGCCTCAGAAATATTTTCATAAAATGAGCCTCTCAGCTTTTACTTAAAAATATTCTTGACAGATCGCAATAAGGTGGCTGCACTGTCAGCTAATAACTGAGCTCCTAATTAATTCAAATAATGTTATCTTGAACATTCACACCACAGAAGTGCTACTCATTCCTAAGCTCTCTTTTAGAGTAAGCCAACGAGTTTCCCATAAAACAAAGAAAAAGCTACGGTTCTGGGGATGGCCCACTCCAATGAGCCCTCCTGAAAAGGAGTAGTAGGAGTCCATGAGGTAGACCACCGTACCAGTAGGAAGTACACTCCTTCCTACACACTGCTTGGACGCGATCCTAACAGACCCTGACTTCTTAAGCATCTCCGTGTTACTCTGAGTACGCAACATAAACCCTGTTTCACACTCTGAGTACACCATCCTGGCAGTTGCAGGACAACAGTCACCTTTCCTCCCCGGCCCCGATTCAGAGTGTCTGAAGGAGCCACAACTAAGTAACTGCACCTTCAGGCCGCAGGATGACACAGGCCCACAGGAGACCCATGACCAATTGCTACGCAGAGCATCCACAGGCAGGCTGCTCTGGAGGTTCATCCTCCGCAGAGCAGACACAAGCACTTGGCCAGGAACCAAATGCATTTTGCAGTCTGTAGGTTATCTCAGTCTTTTTAGATTCCATCATAACCACAGCTTTCCTGAGGTAAGCAAATAAAGCCAGTCTACTTTCTACACTGTCTTCCCACAGGGTATCATGTCATGTAAGCTCTTTATCTTTACCTGCCAGGCTCAGTGCTTCTAAAGACCCCATAAAGCTCTTAAGTATCTACTATGGATCATCTAAAAAGCACAACAAAAATTACCTGACAATTCCTTATGACTGACAGCAGTACGACCACTGTGAGTGACCAGTAAAAGGTGAGGCAACAATGACCTAAGAAAAAACCCAAGATCAAGACTTTTTTTTGCAACTACAACTTGAGGAACAATGGGAAGGCACTAACACTCAAATGTGCGTTTCTCTAAATATAGTCAGCTTGTCTCCAAAGTACCTCTAGTCACTAAACAAAGAGTCATCCTAACCAACTCAGATGATATTTTATATCCTTTTCTTCAGTAAGTAAATAAACTGCCAACTGCATAGATACATAATAAAATTTAAGGCACATTCGCACACTTTAACAGATGCATCGAGAAGTGAATATACTTCAGAAACATTGTCATTGCCATCTCTTTAACCTCTCATCTTTGAAAGAGAAGAAATTAATTGACTTAATATTTTGTATGCTATGAAATAATTCACTCATCCTAATATTTACAAGTGTGCTAGCCTTACCAGATCCTCTTTCAAATCTTTTCATCTTTAGTTTGCTGTCAAATACCAGGAAGATTTTCATCTGAGGTTCAAACATAAAATATTTGGGTGCTAAGACTGCATCTTGCTTTCATATAAATGAGATGCCTGCTACATTTTTAGATGATTTTAAAATGCATTGGTCCTACTGAAAAAAAATAAACCCAGAAGGACCAACAAAACAAACAAATATCTTCTGTTTGCAATAGATTTTTATCTTAATTTTCACAGCAAAGTATCAGAGGGCCAGTAACTATTCCTCAGTTGCTTTTGGCTACGCAAGTTAGAGACCGTCTCTCTCTCTCTCTCTTCCAGACTGTGCTAAATTACTGGGCAGTACGATGGAAAGACAGTTTTATGGATGACACCTTAAAATTCTGGAAGATATTAATATGCTACAAATGGCCAATTCTTTTAAGATACTCAGTGACTGCATCCTCCTTCTCATTAGCTGAGTAGTTTCTTTCAGTGCATAAGATCCTGTTCCTTCACACTGCAGCTTTCCTTCCTACAGCTATTCTGTTTTGCAGGGTTTTCTAGAGCTGCTGCCAAAATTTTGACAACTTCGCTAAGTGGCTACCATTCAGAACAGTACTCACTGGAACAGTCATATTAGTGAGTTAATGTCACATGCCAGTTACACAGTAATTCTTGATTCACTTTTCCACACAAAGTATTAAAGAAGAAGCCGAGTTGTACTTCTCCATTTTCAGGACCACAATACATATGTGATGCTGAAAACTTGCTTTCATCTTGTATACATTAAAACAGACCACAGACTACTTTCTCTGTAAGTGTATCGAAAAAAGTAAGAAATCAGCAAATCTAACTGTAACTATGACCATGAAATCGGCTGAAGAAAACTCTTCAGACCATCATCTTCAGTGTATTCAACTGTACAGATTATACGGCTAATTGAGTATATTCAGATATTATTGATAAGATGCTTAAAGCCTTATGAAAACACTGAAATTATGTCATCACTATGCTATTTAAAGATTATTACTAAAGCATTATTAACGAAAAAAAAAATTGTAACAAGTAAGCTTTGGGATGCGTTGGTCTGCAGTGTTTTCAGATTAGCAGGAAGCTGATAAAGATTTTTGGTCTTTTTCAGTTGGATGATCTTTTGCAAGTTCTTTAGCCTTAAATTTTCTAGATGGGACAACAGAAGAAAAACTTCAGTGAAAATTTTTGAGGAAATTGTCTGTAAAGCTTTGAGGGGGCGAGAAAACTAGGTTCGTATTTCATAGGAGCTAAACACCTACTCAGTGAAAAAGGTAACAAGAAAACACATGTGTGTACAGGGGGCTGAGATCAAGGTATCTGTTGTTTTCCCAGGCCCAGCTGTTGGGGCTACAGTGACTTATAAAGCCCACCGTAATTCACATAATTGATCCCCATAAAGTGACAATCCAGGCTCTAATAGTTAAAAGTGATTTGGTAGAACACCCATTTATACTGTGTTACATTTAATTTCATATCAAGAAGAATAACAGCAAATGCTACTGCTGAATGCACCTTTAATTTCACCTTACCACACACATTTTTTTTGGTGGGGTGCTTTGGGTTTTTTTTAATTCATGTTTTTAGAGAGTCTGGAACCATGGCTGAACACATATGATGTACTTAAATTATAAATAATATCAGAATGCAAATTCAACAGCATGAATTTTATATTTGCAATAGAAAATGCATCACAGATCCGAACAATACATTATTTTGTTTTTAACCACATAGAGCAGTTGTTTCAACACCATTTACCAACATCAGACAAAACACATAATCATTGTTATGACCAAAAATTTTAACATATGGTCTATTATTAATTATCAACCTACATAAAAAATCTCTTTCCTTATGCAGTATTTTACTCACAGAACTTTTACAGATGCTCATCAGCATTACCTGAGAACACCACATACAATAATGGATTTGAAAAATCTACAAGATAAAAGTACTTGTAACAAGATGAGACTAGCACCTCATTGTATAGAAAAGATTCCAGATTTAGTATTCTTAACCGCAAAGGCATCCTTCCACCCTATTTAAAAATATATATCAAGAAAAACCAGAGAAGGTTCTCTGCTACCAACTGCAATTTGACTGCAGAATGATTCAAATGGGGAAGGTTGCGGATTTGTGGGATGGTGGGTTTATTTGTTTGGCCTTTTGGAGTTTGTTGGGATTTGTTTAAAGAACAGATACTTAGGCATAAAAAACCAACCAACCAACCAAACAAAAACCCCCAGCAACAGAGAGGCTCTTCACAATCAGCATAAGCATATTTAACTTCAATGGCTACTGAAATACACAGTCCCACTTCTCCTGCATTATGCTGGCTCTGCAGACATGTCACTGTTTAGTGAGTGAAGAAACCTGCCAGACTCTCGATTTGGCAAGTTTTGCTTTCAGACAGATCAATGAGATCATTCAACTTACGCTGTGACTTCACGATCACTAGAAGCGATAGGAATAAGGGAATGATGAAGCTAGAGTTGCAAGGAGGGCACACTGCCCTTTCTAGAAGCAAAGTCTCAGATCAGCATAAACTTATCAGGAATCATATCTCTAGGGGTTGAAATGATTCAGTGCACTTTGTACTACAAGTTTCTCTACTTCTCTGCCATTCTCCTCCCTCAGGTCAGCTTTTCACTGTCTCAGTGTGGCATGGTTTCATAATATAAGATACTGCACAGCAATCCTGGTTTAAAGTATTCCCCCAACACACAGACCCCCTCTTTTCCACTTATTCCCACCCCTTGCTCAGCTAAACCTGTTCATCCGTTTCCTGTTACATTCTCCAACAGTTGAAGGAACCGATCAGATTTAAAGACAGTTCCCAGTGCAAAGTTTTCTTTTAAGGCAATGTAGTCTGACATTCATTTTGCAAAGCATAGAAGCAAGACTACTTTCTACTAATCCCATTCTTGTCCTCTCACTACTGCCTCTGCTCAAAAAAACCCCCAAAGAAGCGGTCCCAACAACGCATCTAAACCGTCACCCCTTTTTGCTGGATTATTTCTTATCCAGAATAGTACTTTGAACCTGCTAACTGTGAAGCCAAAGAAATATTTGTACCAACATAGTGCAAGAAGTAACACAGGAGCAGGACAGTGCTATTTTTGGCAACGATATGATCTTAAGTGCACGTCAGCACACACAACTTCAAGCCAAATCAGTTCCCTGATCTGGTTCACACCACACTTGCTGTGCAGCACAGGGAGTTACGCTGGAAGAACGAAGAAGGAAGCATCCCTCAGGAACAAGTAACAAAGAACAGATTAATACCTTAGACTGGTATTACGGAGCACTCTATATCATGAAATTAGAGCTTAATATTTCATAACTGACAGATGGCTCAGCATACGTTTAAGCAAGCAGGCTGTTTCCTTTTTTTTGCCTTTCCGTATTTTCAATTATCTCTTGGTATATGAAAAGTTGATTTCACTATACATGAAACTAAACAAATAACGAGGCATATAACTTTACAGAGAATTCACAAAAATGTATTCTGTATCAGCCTAGATCTTACAACAATTTTATCTTCAGTATATGATTATAAAATTGAAGCAGAGAGAAATGAAAAAACTGTGACTTTTACCAGAAAGCTACACTGCAACAGTAGTCAACGGGGTAAGCAGCTACCAAGCACCGGACAGAGTCAGCACAGAAAGAGGAAGCAAGGAAAGTATAAACCCAAGCTAGTGGTCCCTTCAGGACTTTGCAATTCACTCCCTACCTTACAGTACTAACTTTAATATATTAGTAACTACTAATTACATCACTATTCATTGGGATATTTTCATTTAATAAGCTTGTTTAATTTTAGATTGAGAGATTTTCAGCTTTTTCACTCTTCTTGCTTCTAAGCAACATAAAGAATTTTGTCTGGAAAAATCTAGAGGAAGTCTTTAAGTATTTAGGTTCCTGACCATTGCATTTACATGGCTAAATTTCAGTTACTTTATTCTTTTCCGATTTTTGGGAAGCATAGGCTCCCTATGAATATGAAAATCCCGCTTTTCATATTTTGAATGTGTTGTTATTGGTCTTGTTATAGGCCAATTTTGTACATGTGAAAGTCAGATTAATGGACTGAGCTGTTCACTTGATTTTTTTTTATTCTTTTCTTTTAAAACATTTTTCAAAGAACAGTAGCATACAGGCATTTATTTTTTAAAAGTAATTTTATAGCTAAGTATTATAAGCAACATACTATGGAATTATTAGACATAGTAGTACAGAATTATATGAATTTACTAATGAAAGCACAGGTATCTATTTTTCAAATAATTGAATGATTTGAGTATGTAAATATAGGGCCACAAATCAATACCAACTTCTTATTTATAAAATAACAATATGATTTGCAGTTGAAAACTTGAAAGTAGATGTACACAAGGCCGCTTAGACCTCAGGTTAAACAGCGCGTTGTTATTCATGGCATTTTTCACTGACCAAGAAAACCAGGTTACACAATCTGCTGTGGCAGCACGGGATATTTATTGTTCTGTATCTGCATGAAGTCCTTGCCTTGCTACTAGCAGGGTTGCCTTTTCTTTTTTTCCCTTCTCTCTCCTTCCCCCCTCCCTCCCCTCCCAACGTTTCTAAGTATAGTGACAACCTCATCAGGGTTTACTAGTAGCGGCGCAAGCTCAGTGAAAACCTGGGAAATCTAACTGGAAACACGAGAGAGTGCTTTATTTGGCAGTGCTAAAAAAACCTGGGGACAAATGGCTCAGGGGCGGTGGAAGTGCAGGCTGCACAATCAATAGGCAGAGAGCGGGATAGAAGCTCCCTTCGCTGCCGGATCGACAATCGACAGCTGAGAGACTATTTTTTGCAATGGTTGACTAAATATGGTCAGGGAAGAGAGAGGCACAAGAGAGCCTGTTTGCCTGGGAGTGCATGTTTCAAATGCTTAGCTGCCTATAAAGCCGTAACAGTTTTGCTCGTGCCCTCTGAGTGGGAAATACGGTTAGTGTCTTCTGTAGTGTGCGTGCGGGAGCCCTGACCTCGCTAGCAGACTTGACCTCTGAAGATGGAAAGTAGCTTCAACACAGACCTGCCTACAGTTAAGCCTGGAAACATAACCTCAAGCAAGAAAAGATGCAGTGCAATATCTAAGGAACTAGAAGAAACCAATATTTGCCGGGGGAGGGGGGAGACGATCGCGCTTTTTTTGTGTGCTTTTTTTTTTTTTTTGGGAAGCGACTCCAACTTTTGGGGGATCGGTTTGGTTTTTTTGTTGTGCTTTTGGTTTTGTTTTTTTTTCTTTTTGCCTGTGATGATTTTCATCTGACAGTGGGCTAAGTTCACCTTCCCTTGGCTTCCTAGCATCTATCCTTGGAGTCTTAACTCTCAGTCCAGCAGACATAAGGTATAATTTCTATACAACATCATCCATATTTTCGCATTCCAAGAAAGGCAGCAGGTGCCAATTAGGCACTGGTCTTCATGCCTTTTTTTTTTTTCTTTTAAGTTTTATCTATTTAAGGTGGTGAGGTACTGTACGCACCGACATTCGCCCCCCCTTGCCTCCCCCTCCCATGTAATGAAGAGCTGATTCAGCGAATAGAGTGAGAGAGCACTCAGGATGAGATGGCTGCTGCTGATGTGTCTCTAGGTCATTACCTCTCTTCCAACTGCAAATGCTGCATGATACTAAGCTTACAGGTAATAGAACATCAGGAGACCTGCATTATTCTGCACGTTTAAAGGATGCCTATGACTTTCTGCATGTGTAACTTATTTACTAGAATGTTTTTTTTTTATTGTTGTATTTATCCCTCTACTCTGGGAACAGCTTAATTTTGAGTGTGTTAAAGTACCAAGCATTTGTAGTGTAAAGAGCAAGTTGAAAGCAAACAACATTAGTCCAAATTTCATAGCAAAAAAAAAAAAAAAATCAAAAAAAAAAACAACCCAACTTGCTTGGTAGGCAGAATTCTTTTTAAAGAAGATAAACTCAAAAATTGCAATGCCATTAACTGATTGTTCATTTCAGTGAAATATATTGTCATCTTCCTCTGCATAACTAAAAAAAATTACCAACTTTAAAAAGAAAATCTAATAAACCGTGTGGTAGTGCAATGCTGAGTTCTCAAGTATGTCTAAGAAAAAATTTCAAGGTGCTTTATCTCAGATGTACATGAAAACAACCTACTTAAAAACTAGAATGTGACTGCTGTGATTCTAATGCTGCATTGCTGTTTCTCCTTGTAGTACTGTGCTAGCTAGTGCTACACTCTGATTTGCTCTCTATCAGCTGCACTAGGTTTTTGTCATGAGCTGCAGAAATTCTTACTTCCTCTGCTCTCAGCTTTCCTTGCAACTACTATATTTACTAATTGTTAAGCTTATTTCAAATTTACCTTCTAATACTGTAAAGATAAAGATTACTCTTTACTGTAACCTCAAATCAACTCCTGAAATGCAAATTAAGCGACCATAAGCTGTATCTGACAGCCCCTCAGAAGTCAAGCCCATACTGTATATCAAATATTTAACTACCATTCCAAACCAAGGCGCACAGAGTCTGAGTAAACAGGGTTAAACTTGGGATTTGTTTCTTTAAGGGTTTGTTGGGATTTTTTTAGTTGTCATAAACATTTCAGGTGTGGACAAGATTTTGACTGACGCAGGTGAGTGCCAATTTTAAAAAATGAGAAAAGCTCTTTCAGACGTGTTGAATAGGTATTAGCTTTCACGTGTGACCTTTGGCCTAACACTCCAAATTCTGTCACAGCAGTAAGAGGTTGTTTTCTTAATTCAATATCATCTTTATGATAAGCAGGATCGCCTGTGGCATGTGCTGGGGTTTTTTTTATTTTTTAAAACCATTCTGAACTACAGCTGAAATAAGTATAACCCTACAAAGAATTTGCAGAATACTGCATGGGATACAAAAAGCATGGAAGTGGGATAGGGGAGGGTAGGAAAATAAGTTTATAAGTGCTGTATTAGATGAGTCTATACTTCCCTTCAGGACACTAGATGCGAACTGTACACCAGTGTGGAAATCTGCTAGAAGACCTGGGAGGAAGCTGAAGTTTTTACAGTGGAATACAACCATGAATTCCAGAAAACACATTGGAAAGCTACCAGCGATACAACTCTCCACTGAAATGTGGTGACTCAGAACGAACAGCAAGAGGCTGCAAAAGTGTGGAAAAGCACTTCTAATGTCCATGCCATTCCAGAACAATGAACTATAACCGGCTTTAAGCCACTGTGCAGGTAAATTGCATTGCAAAGTTCAGTTAGAATAATATGTTTATTTTCTCCCATCAGTTAATCATAATATTGTTCTTCCAAAGAATTGTCAGCCTGAGTTTTACCTAATGACAGCAACGGAAACCAGCAAAACACTTTGCAGGTTCATCTGACAGGTAGTCGGGCAACTCTATGTGTACCTGCTCAGAGTACATACTTCTTTATGTACCCATATGAACATACAATGCTATGGAATGTAAAGAAGTATGTATTTTTGGCAGGCACAGAACGACCAGTAAGAGGAAACTAAACAGCTGTTGGAAGAAACAGGTTTCCCTCTTGTTTGAATGACATTCATGTGACAAATTAACTTGCTAAGGGTCAGCTGGTATTGCCAAAATAACCCATACTCGTTAGTAACAAATCACAAAACATTAAATTAAATGACTATAAAAGTGGGCAGAAAGAATTGTTCACAGCTGACAAGCAGAACATTAGTTGTAAATAAAGAATTCAAAACAAGGCTGGAAATGAACCCTTGAAATGCACTGATTAAGATTGCAGTGTAGCTGCAGAATTTATCATTACCAGTACCTCTCACTTAATAGATCCTAAACTAATCTTAAAAGCCTGATTATCAAAATGTATATCTAATTAAAAACAAGCCATCATTTTATTAATCACAGCCAGTTCTGTGTACTTCAGATGGTAGTATTTAAATTTACAGCTACCATAGAATTTAACCTACAGGTTGCAACTAGGACACAAGTAGAAACAGCTAAAAAATTAAGACTGATTTAGAGAAAAGAATAGCCAAATAATTGAGTATATAATTTCTGTAATTTAATATATGAGACTTAAGTTAGAATTTTCTCCAAATCAGCACTTATTATGCTCACTGAGCTCTTCGATACAAAGTGCAGTGTCAGGTTTATGACTAGAAAGTGACAATACAGAGATTTCTAGGCCACAGTCGCTAGTCAGCGGATTAAAGCTATTGACAGATTCCTAAATGAAAACACAAATGACAACTACAACCTAGAAGGTAAGTTATCTTAAATGCTATTTTCAAATAAGCTGAATTTATTCTAAATCCAAATTTAAGAAAATTGGCCATGGAAATATGACTTTGTAGCATCCAGAAAAATTCTAAGAACTACACCAGAAATAGTCCTGCAACAGTTTTAAGTCTTAAAAGCGGTATTAATTAAAACATACCAGCGTATACAATCCCTCAGTAAAGATGCTTAACATCAAATTCAGGAATAAGGAAAAATATGAGTAAAGACCTCCTGGCTCATTAATCCAGCCATTCCTATTCATGACAGCAGCCTTCTAAAAGCAGTTATAAAATAGGATACATCCATGATAAGCAGGCACATTTGGTCCAGATTAATGATTCTAACTCTACCTTTGTGACTTATTAAAATGTCTGGGAGAAAAAAAAACAACAAAAAAACCAAAACACCACAAATCAACAAAAAAAGGCAATGCACCATTTTTAGATGGAGAATCTTATTTTTAAATACTCACATAATTCTCAAATAGCTAATACTATACATAGCCTGCTATTTCTATTACCCGAAACTACAGAATAACATATATACAAGAAGAAACTTTATCTCATCAGAATCATTTTCTTAAGTAAAATATTAGTATTTGTTTTAAAGCTATTTCTCTTACAAGCAGATATTTTGGCACAAAGACTGCAGTATCTTAATATCTAAATTAAACCCTGCTTTTTAGCAGGAAGCAAATCAAATTGTAGTAGCTTTTCTAAATGGAGCAATGCTACTGAACTTGATCATGCTCACAAAAGTGATTTGGTATTACCAACAGCTTTGCAGAGGGCTTAATTGTGAAGCTTTTACTTCTTTTCCCAAAGAGTTCCTGTCCTCACCACCAATTGATTTGGCTTCCACTATATTAGCAGACCAACTTTTTAACAGCTTAAATTTATTTTGAAAGGTTTTTGGTAACAATTCATTATGTTGTGTTATTTCTTGTCTTCTTTGTATAACATTGCAATGCTATTCGAAACAAAATGACGGTTCAGAGTGATACAAAAGTTAAAATTATATGTTGACATCGCTTCCTGCTAGTTCATGTTAGCCTATCTCTAAGAATACACATCCAGTCACTCTAAAATGTCACATCCATCACTTAGATCAGCTGTTCAATTTTAACTGAGCACACGCTGAACTTTGGGCATCTGCTGACACAGTTGTAACTCAAACATTTCAACTGTGTGACTGACAGGGATAACAGATGCTGACATTATCAAATGCTACACGGCTTTTTTTCCACGGCCGTTTTTTGTCCCGATATGGCCAGTACATGAAACTGTATTGCCATCCAAAAGCACACTTGAGCAGCTGTATCTGTAAAACAGTTCCTGTATAACCGGTAAAAATAGAAACTAATTTTATAGCCATCTTTAATGCTTAAGTCCAAGTGACACACCTGCTATGTTTCTATCAGGATACCCGGTGTTGGGAATATATTTACATAAATCTTCTCACTAGCATCAGACTATGCAACAAACAGATGTAGACTAAACTGGACATACTCATTACTGGTGAATGGCTTGAACCAAGGTTGCCCCCTACTTCCCACGGCAGTCAAAGTTCAAAAAGAATTCAGCGTACAGCAGGAAAAAAGCTACATGAGCATGCACAAATGCATTAAGGACCTTAATTTAGAAGAAATCAGATGCAACCCCAGATAATTCTTTAAAAGCTCTATTTTTCTGGCATAACCATTTTTACATATACAATCACAGTTTAAAAAAAAAAAAAAATCTATCCTGCTATGTTATATAATCATTCCTAAAAAGTTAATACTAACCAGAGATATAGTACTGGAATTGAAAGCACTTGACATTTATACTTGTGCTAACCAACTACAGCATTAAAGCAGCTGCAAAAGGGAACCTGCCAGAAAATGAATGGGGGGGGGAGGGCGGGGGGGAAACTGAAACCTTCTTCCCCAGTACAGTTTAACGCAAAGAGCCAAGGGAGCTCTACATGAGCAGAAATTGTAAGAATACAGTTTCCGGTCACTACTCTAGAATTTCAATATTACAGACCAAAAAAAAAAGTTAAAACTGCAACTATAATTTGATTTGAGACTCATCCAAAGAGCCTCAAGGAAATACTCAAGGAAGGAGCAAACCTGGATACTGTACAGGCTTTTTTGGTACACAGCTTTCCATTTTGCTGTCTCCAAATTAGTGAAGTATTTTACATTTGCATTGATTAGAAACAAAATGTGCAACACAGAAGCAAGCCACATGTTCTTTTTGCACTGTTCATGTACTTAAAAGCGTGTTACTGAATTATAACCTCCCTGCACTCCAATGCTTTGCTAAAGCTGGTAAAATGGAACCAAATCAACTGTTCAATGGATTTGGTCCCCTTCAACCAGCTGTAGCTATGCATTGATCACTACAGGATTTCTCGTATTTTAAAAACTGGACACTAAGACTGCTCAGAATAACTACACAGTTGAATTCAAATATTCTAGACAGCTCCAAGATGGGAGGTAAGAAGGAGTGTAGCAAATTCTGTATTCAAAAATTTCAAGGTTGTATTTGTAAATAAATAGCTACTCGTGTTTAATATTCTGTTCATATTCAGTGAAAATTGATCTCTTACAACATTTATAAATAAGATAGGAAAACAGCAAAATAAAGACATTCCCAATGATTTATTGTCTTTTGTATTTTTCCTCAAGTCTGTTGCCCTTTGTAGCAGAAAGGACCAAAAATGATCAAAAGGAAGCAATCGTGAACAGTATTAGTAATGTAGGGCAGGTCTACTTTCTGGCCACCTCTCTCTTCTTTATACCCCTCCTTTTTTTTTTTTTTAATTGCACAAGGGAGGAAACTTCACAGGATAGAAACTGTATTTGCCATCTTGTACATGCTGGGCATATTATTTACTATTTAAAGTTAATAAATGTGTCACTGACCTCAACAGCTACGGGCTAATCTGCCATCCGATTATAGATGGATCTCATGGAGATTATATTCTTTCTCCAATACTCCAAACCAACTTGAAAAAAAGTATTCTTTCAAAGCATTTTATGACATAATACTTCAATAAGAGCTTTTTAGGAACATGGTTTTTTTGCACCCAGCTTGAACCTGCACTTACTGTCAGAACTGCAAATACGAGAGCAAAAAAATCACTTTTACTGGTTTAGGAAATAATTGCCCAACTCTTCAATTATCTCACAACTTGTCTCTGAGAACCTCCATGACAACACGGCACATAAGTCCCTGAGACGCTCACTAAATAGGGGTGATAAAACTCACCTCTCACATAAATCGCTAGTTAAAAATTCCACTGCCAATCAGTTCAAACCATCTACAAATCTAAAACCAAGGAGAGATCTACTAAATAATAAGACAATCACAAGGAAAATTACAATTCCATTTTAAACTACAATCTCCTACTTACTAGCTTATGAACAATAAAAACCAACATACTCCTTGCTATTGGACATCAATACATGAAATCTGCATCTTACTCCAAGATTTTAATCATAGAATCACAGAATGGTTTGGGTTGGAAGGGACCTCAAAGATCACCTAGTTCCAATCCCCCTNGCCCAGTCTTGTACTGATGCCCCCAGAGCTGGACCCAGTACTCCAGGTGGGGTCTCATGAGAGCAGAGGGGCAGAATCACCTCCTTCAACCTGCTGGTCACGCTGCTTTTGATGCAGCTCAGGATACGGTTGGCTTTCTCGGCTGTGAGCATACATTGCCAGGTCATCATTTTTTGATTTGAAGTCCAACAGAATTTATTGCTATGAAGAACTAGTCACATGCATGTGCAAAGTCAGGTCAGCTCTAAAAGCAGCCTCTATTTAAGATGCTATCTGCGGTGTGAATAAAGCTCTCTGCATAAGATACAATGCAAATCTAGAACTAACTGGGACAACAGATATAAAATACGCCTACACCTCAAAGTCGTGTCTTCAACTCAAAAATCTGAAGTCACAGGTATCAGAGTAGATCAAAGATAACAAGAGTTGATAACATTGCAAAAATAACCAATCTGTACAGTATTTTCAAATCTTACCCTCCTTTTTTATGTCTGAAAAATCTCATTAACACTGAAGAGGCAAAGTCTGCCAAGCTTTGAGGTTCACAGTACTTTGAAAAAAGTCCACAATAAATGCACTTTTAATACGATTGAATAGTTAAAAATCACAAACAAGAAGCTAAGTACTAAATAAAATCTTAACTTCCCCACACTTCATTTAAAATTTCGTTTTAGCTCTATCTCCTATGCACAAGGTTAAAGCTACCTACTGCATAAACTGAGTAACATCCATTCTGCATTTCAACATTATACATCAGCATAAAAAACACAGAAGTTCTGTTTCTGTACCAATTCACAAGATATTAAGAGAACCATATTATTAAAAGTAGAAATATTCCACTAACAATAGTACAATCTCCAAAACACACTATACCTTCACTTCTGGAAAACACTGCCAAACTGCCAAGGGAGATTAAGCGCTCAGAAAAATGTACGCTATTTGACATAAATCACTGTCTTACGTTTATCTAATATTCAAATGTTTAAAATAGAATATATTTATTTTCATATGAAAAATAAAACACTTTCAAGTGTTCTTCTCAGCACAGTTTGCACAGATTTTTTTTTTCTTGGAGATCTAACTCCCTACTATTAGTAAAGGTCAGAACTCAAGCAAGAAGTGGAATAGTTTTTGCACTGAAAATGAAATCGGTTCCAAATACCTATTTGGAAAATACGTAAAAAATTCTGTAAAAAATTCTATAGAAATCTAGTTCACTTTATTGTGGTATCCACACTCTTAAAACATGTGTTTATTTTATTATCATTAAAAAGGAAGGTAGATGTGGACTTTATCAATACTTAGATAAAAATAAAATACTTACTATGTGTAAGTATAGATATGCATACATGCTTTTATGTATATATGTTTAACTCTTATAAAATAACAATTATAAGATAACAATATCTTTATATATATGACATTTAGGGGAATTTTGTGCTCTGTATTCCATATAAGGCACCACAGCCCAAGGCCACAAAAACGTCAGTTTAGGTGGAGCAGGAAAGCTCAGATTAGGAAAGATAGGTCCTTAAGTAAGGTTGCAAGCAGAATATATTATGTACTGCTGGTGACCCATATCAGCTACAAGCTGAAGTTCAGGGGGTTATTTTTAACAGTGTTTTAAATAGCTTGTGTTTAGTGCATTTAACAGATCAGTAATATCCATTGTTCTATATCAGATTAGAAAAACAAAGTGGCAAATATAAAACCTTTAGTTTCATTCAGAAACAGGCCAGTAGTAGAACTACAGAATCAACAATGAAATAAATGACTATCACTAAAGTCTTAAAGAAAATAAAAAACTTAACTCCTAAATGAGTCAAACTATTATAATGATTTTTTTGGCGGGGGGGGGGATTTTTAAATATAGATTTCTTTTTGTTTCATTTTCATGACTTTCTTCCCAGGCTGATGTGTAAAATGCTAATGCTGTGAACAAGTGAAACTATTACTACTGTGATGGAGACAACATTCTCTCTTTTTACATGCTTCATAAGTGGTTAGATGTAACTGCAACCAAAAAAGTAGATACCCAACAGCTTCAGATATCTGTTTTAGATGCAAGTGAAATCTCACGTATGGGGGAACCTACACAGGGTTCCGATCACTAATACTGGAAATATTTTCCTATTCTTCCAATAAAAACTTCTGTAAAGGAAAGAGGATTCTGAGAAAAACTGCATTATGCCTCACATTCTACCAACCAAACTGACCCAGTCTGAACTACAATTTGGCTCTCTCCATCAAAGAAAAAGCCTGCCACCCCTAAAACATTCACCCACAGAAAAATCTTCAGTATCCCTATAAAGAGCAGGTCTTTTTTTCATACACTTTCCCTGTATCTCATATTGAGACACAATCACACAAACCAACTATCACAAGAGCCTAAGGAAAGCATTGCAGAAGAAAAAAACTTAACAAAAAATACCCCACCTAGGTAGCTGGACACAGGAGACAGTACTCCTGACTAATGCTGTTATGTGAACACGTAGAATTCTCATTAAGTGAAGTTACCATGTCAGACTCAAAAGAATTGTCTTCTGAATGCCAAAAATAAGCTCCCTTCACTAGGTTCTTGACATGCTCTTTTACAGACCTTTTATGAGCACTGCAGAAAACGGTAAACACATTTATCATGCCTATCAACACTTCCAACCATTACTTTTAATTTGTGATGAATGATTTCATTCCCTATACACATATAAATACTTATGTTTACTTTTTAACTATCAGTCTTGATAGCTATGTTCTAAGAGACTAACACAGATTTTATTCCCATATAGTAATATACAGCCTTATTTATCCAACTTTACTACTAAATTCTACTTTTCAGTTGAGTTGAACAAGTAAACATACACGTTTCTTATTTTTGTGTAAACTATACTGAATTCTCCACCATACGCTAAAATATTATTGAAGTCTTGCTAAAATGACAGCTCTGAACAATACTGCTTATCCATAACATAATAAACAACCAGCAATACAGCATGTTTTCGATTAAATTCTATTTATGCAATAGTTTTTGAGAGCTACCTTAACTGAAGTTTGAATGTGGATGTATAGTATGCAGCTTAGCATAAAACTAATTATGCCTTAAAACTAACTTTTTCAGATGAGCTGCTATATAAAAGCTGAAATAAGAAATTCCTTCTATGCATACTTCTAAGAAAACAACATTAAATTTTTCTTATACTGACAAATATAATTTAACACAACAATCCTAAGAACGCTTCATAACTGCATGGTATATTTAATAATTATTCAGAAATAAGCATTCCTTAAAAACTCAAATCCCTTTCCCAATTCCAATATTCAAGAAGGGAAACATTTTTACAAATCCTGTCTTAAGATCCCATCTTAAGAACTTAACTTATTGATCAAAACTTTTACTGGCAAAATTTTACAGCTACCACAGGAAATTTCCCAGGGATTTGGAGTTACCCAAATACAGCATTAAACTGAGTAGACCAGTAACTTCATTCTAATAATGGCTTCCCAAGTATTAAAAAGATGCTTATCTAAGCAACAACAAAATTTAAGAAATATTACATGCAGGTTTAAGGATCTTTTGAAAGAATACCATAATTCTACCCTCCTATGCACTTGTTTTCCTTTTACAAATGATAAAATAATCTTTAAAACAAATCTTTACCTAGGGTTTCCTCTTAGTGCAGCGTGGTGAAGAGCATTAAACCCATTGTTGTTGGTGATAGTAACATCTGCTCCAGCTTCTAACAATACAGCAAGGATGTCATCACGCTTTTTACTTATTGCATCATGGAGTGGAGTGTCACCTTCAGAATCCTAAAATGAGAAACCGTTTACATCGATTTCGGCATGCATCCACATTAAAGAAAAAAAGATGCTTAAATATCACTGGGAAAACTGACCACACAAACGCAAAACAGCTCTTCACAACTAAAAGTGTCACTATGCTGCAGAGTTCAGAGCAAGCTGCTTCTCATCTTGCTCTGCCTTTGCAAATGCTTCAGTGGGTAATCCTACCCAGGGCTCCAGTACTCTATGATTACACTACTACCAGAACTCAAACCCAGAGCTCAAGTACACCTTGCATCTGATAGTACTGAGGACACTGGTGTAGACATCAACTTCTCTATGCCTTGTATCCAGATGGAGTTGATGCCCAAATTACAATTTATGAGTAACAGGACAGCAACAAAAACTAACACAACAGAGAGCAGACTAGTCAGGCAGAAGGAGGCAGATAATTTTGAGTAATGAATGTTAAGATTGAGCCAATTAACCACGTAAAAGACAATACCAAAAAGGGTGAAATAAAAGCATAAGCAAATCAAAATAAAATGCAGTCCAAGTAATAAACTTAGGCACATTCAGTGGTTTAACTGAAGCAGATCAACTTCCATGAAGCAAAGGCCAATGTCATAAGCAGTATTAAGCTTTTAAACTTGTTACGGCTAATACCAGATTACATTACATAAGGTACATAAAAATATCACAGAATCATAGAATATCCTGAGTTGGAAGGGACCCATAAGGATCATTGAGTCCAAATCCTGATTTCAGTGCATAATTGAAAAGGCAAAGAATTTATATTTTTAGCTTGACGCTTTATTTTTCAAATATCCCAAATAAGGGAAAAATACTTTGTATTCCTAGAAGCATTTTGTACATTTCTTATTCAAGGACCCAAATGGTTGGAATGAAAAGGAATGCCCTAGACTAACAGTGAGAAAACACATACATTTAAGCTTATTTGCTGCTATATAGGCAAACTCTCTAGATTTATGCTTCCAGTAAAATTTTAACACCACATAAATCAGGAAGTCTTTTGTCACTGACACTGACTCAACTGCACACTAACACAGGAGCTGAACATTTTAGCAATACACTAATATGAAAACAAACCTTTACAGTGAAAATCAAAAACTGCCAAACAAAAAGTGCCAGAATATGGAAACACTTAAACCAGTATGAACCAGTTTGCCAAAACTAAATTACATTTTATTTGGTTTAATTGATCATATTTCCTGAATTTACTGTTTACAGACTAACACGCATTTCTGTTTACACAGTGAATTGGCTTGAGTAGTGGAGTGCTGGCCAGTTAAATTTCAGTCATGCCTCAGTCTGACTCCCCTGTGCTCTCATCCACCAAATCAACTGCCTACTGCACATCAGAGTTCCTCAGCACACATGCAGGATCTGAAAGTTCATTATTTTCAATGACAATTATATTTTCTGGATAGAGTTTCATAGCACCATTCTACTGAATTTTTCAATTGAAACAGACTTCTATAATTTAGTCAGGCACATCCACTTTGGCTATCCATATATCATACATCATTATATGATATACAGTCACCCTTTATTGAGCTCAACACAGTAGGCTCATTATATCTACTTTTCAACAAATACTAAATAGGGTCTGGATGAGCATTAGCTGGCCAACAGCTCAACCTCAGCAAGATCAAGACAGTACCTACAAAGCCAGATACATAATCACTATATTCACTAATTTCAAGAAAGTTTGCTCATCTTTATGTGGAGATACAGCATAAAAAAAAAAATCACTGATTATTGACACAGGAAAACAAGGAGGCAAATGTGTTATTACTGCGTATCTTGATTTGCCCAGGACATTACAGCTTTTTCTTTCTGTTGCATACCTCTTCAAATTTACCCATTCTGATTTGTTTTACTAATGCTCTGCATGGGGCTGCATTCAGCTCATGCAGAATGTGGATGCCTGCTTATTTGACAGCAGGTTTCTACTCTACCTTCTCAACAGGACATTGCAGTCATATGTTACAGCTTCCGCCACATTCATCACAGATAAAACTCCCTGTGAAATGATGGTACTTGAGGCCCTGTGCATGAGAGTTTTTTAGGTAAAAGGATGAACATTTAAAAGACAATCTGGCTAAATTGTTCTATCAATGACAGGTCAATTCTGAAAAAAATATTTAACGAAACATTCCACAGTATTATCAGCCAAAAAATGCAAAGCTGTTGCTTGCAGGAGCAAACAGCTATGGATTCAACAGAGGAGGAATTAATTTGGAGAGAAAGCTAACAATTACAGATAACTACAGTCTGTGAAAATACCAATTAACATCAACTGGCTAGAATAAATCAGGTGCCTATCTAGCTGTCAAGAAAAATATATTTAATAGTATTTTTATTACAGCTGATCACGTGCTGGGGTAGAGGCCAGAACAGAGAACTTCACAGGGTCCGTTCCTTTCAATCCCATTTTCCGTAATTATTCTATCAATCACCTACACACAGCAAATCATTCAGTGGCTAAAAAGTGAATCTACATTGACATTTACTTTACCTGGAGACTAGGATGGCAGCCAAAGTCCAGTAAAGTCTTCACAACTTGCAGATGACCTTTGTTGACAGCAATATGAAGTGGAGTCTGCCTGCGTTTGTTACGAGCGTTCAAATCTGCACTGCCTCGGTGCAAGACCTCTATCACAGCACCCTCATCGCCGAAGGCTGCGTGATGGACAGCTCTGTCTCCATCTTTGTCCTAAAGTAGAAACATTAATTTGACCCAGTACATTCCACATTTCCTTTGCATTTAAACAAGAAGATTAATTTAAACTGAACAATTGTGCATATTTGATTTCTTTAAAGAAAAATTAGACAAGCATGATACCATTCAAATACCTAATTAAAATAATTGCTCAAACCACAACAACAGAGGATGAAGAGTCTGCTCGTATATAAACATACACATTCTATGACGTACGATACTCTATACCATATACAACTATTGCCCTATGTCTTTGAGTGATGTGGTCATCAGAAACATGAATGGATTTTTTGGGGTTTCTACTACAAAACAACCACTATGGAAAAACCCACAAACAAAATCCAACCCCCAAAACCCAAAAAACATTACACTCAGTAACCTAGGAGAACCTTTCCTGTAACCCAGGAAGAATTACAGATTCCAAATCATGGGATAAGACAAGAGAATTGCCTTGTACATACAATTAATCTAATATTAATTAAGGTTTATTAGATGTGTCTTAGTTTTCAGTTAATAAACTCTTTCCAACGGAAATTTGGGATTGATGTTGAAATTAATTACAAGGTCTGATTCTATGATGACAATTCACCATATTAAAACTCCAATTAAATTCAGTTTGTTTCAGTTTCATTCAAACCGAGAATTAAGGTATGAAAGTCAAATTTGCCAGTTTGGATTATTTTAACATCCATAAGAGTGGACTGTACTACATGAAACATTTTGAAATATTAATCAAGTGATTTCAACATTAATGACAGTATACAAAAGCTAAAAGTAAAATGGAAGGTAATAACAGGTTTTAATGAAATAGTTAACTTCCATAAGCTAGTTTCTAAATAAATTTTTGTGCACAGTGGAATATTGCACTGTATTTGTATGATTTAATTTTGACGATGCAGAAATACCAAAAATTGTAAGGAAAAGATAAAATCATGACTGATCAAGGGCGCACTGGATGTCTCTCTTGGATAAGCTTAGTTTCTCTTATCAATTTGCTTCTCCTTCAACAAGGTCTTTCAAAAGTCATTTTTATTACGTGTAACACATTTCTAATATATTTTACATCAATGCAAAAATTAATCATTCTTAGCATAAATTGTATTTGCACAATTGTAAGATAACAATGAGACTAGTTAACAGCATTTAAAAAACTATATGAGGAGACTTATCTGCTAATTATCAAATACATCTTTTGGGAAATATTAATATGGTTTTCAAGACTGTCAGGGCACTAAACAGCTGCTTTAATACTTTTAGAAAGCAAGATATCTTTATGCCTTCCACATCAACTCATGCTACAAAATTGTCTTCTTTGATAGCAGGATTTTTTCTCAGGGTAATCTAACAAACGAACAGTCAAAAGAAGCCAAAGCTTGCCCATTTGGAAGGGGAAAAGATCAGAAAGGGGAACTTCTCATCTGGTTATAAAGATCATTATGAGGTAAAACTTATCAAGAGCATGACAGTAGTGTTAAACTGTCACAATATTTATATTTACATAGCACTTTGTTTCACCGAGAGGTGGCAATTTGTCTTTTCATATTTGCAGTCTGCAAAGTACCCTGAGATAGTTGCTGATGAAACACCGTATAATTTATTAAATAATTTACAGGTTTAGCATATTCCAAATTTGAGATGCTACCCCACTAGGTAGTTTCTGCCCTAAGACTTATATTTAGGTATAAATCTAAATATTAAAAGCACTAAATTTCTACACATGCCAACAATGTAATATTGTCAGTACTGTCAATACAGTAACTGATACCCATTAATTTCTGCAGACTAGAAGGCTACATATTTTTACTATGTAATATCTACCTCAGGCTTTTTGAGCTCTGTCAGTAGCAAATTGTTTTCTGACCAGAGGCCATTTGTACTCTACGTTAAGCTGTCAGACATAAGCACAGAGGAGACAACACTATGAGGGCATCCCCAGAAAATGTCATCATGAACGCACGTACTCTGCAGCAGCAACTGTAAGTGTAAATACATCTAACTTAGCTATAAAGCAGGCGACGTAAGGGTTTTTATCCATTGCTTCCATGCCACAGATCACAACAGTGAAGTAAATGGACTAAATTTTTGCACTCTGCTTAATGGGATGGCTCTGCTGTGTCTTCACATTGCTAATTTATGGACAGCTGACATTTTTTTTAAAGCTTGAAACATACAAACATTAATCTAATTGTAATATGTTATATAATTAAGCAGGAATATCATCTTCACTTAAACAACTCCGTTATATGAAAAAGGCTTGAAAATTCAAATACAAACTCTGAAAATATTTTTTAGTGGTGGTGTTACAATACTTCTAAAGCCTGAGCAAACACGAACTCTGAACAATTCTAATGCTAGCTGATTACCAGGTGTATTATCTTCAAGCTGTATAAGCCGTGCTTCGACTTCCCTCTCTAATGCTTCTAACTCTTTCCTATACTAGAAAAGAAAGTATCAGTCCACCACTTGATTAACACAGCAACTTTGATCCCACAGTACAGTAGTACTACATACTATAGTATATCCTATATACTATAGTGAAAGCACTACTTCTAAAATGAAGCTACTTCACAGAAATCAGACCACAGCACATATGTACTACATCAAATCTAAGCCATCTGTACCATTTAGCAGAAAACCTTTATAAAGTAATGGTGTATCTGTGAATATAAAAATAATTTTAGTTCCAAGGGTTACATCATTGCTTCATTAACATATTAACATATTATTACTTCTGTATATCAAACAAAATATAAAGCTAAATGCTCAAGTATATAGTTATTTTTCCTGTTATGCAAACAATGACTGGGCACACTATTAACTTCTAAGCATTCTATTAGGCTTTAATTTATATTCTTAATAAGAGAAATTTGAGAGATCCTTCTTGCGCTTCACAAAATGAGCAAAGGCTTCAATATCAGTGTGTTCTGTGTCAGTAACAAGGCAAAATCAACTCAAAATGCAAATATCACTGTATGCTGACAGATAATTTTCTCACAAAGAATAATTCTTAAAAACCCAAACAAAAGAAATCCTTCCATTTTGGGTAAAGTTAAAAAAAACCCAACCAACCCTGAAAAACTGGAAGCAGAGTTGGCAGTTCCTACCCACAGATACTGTTACTACTTCCTGCTCAAATTTGCTTTACTTAAGAATGGAAAAAACTTTCTCCTAACTGAACACTGTATATAAGAAGCACAGCAGGCATCTGAAGTTGGAGATGCAGCATCCGACATCTTTTTCCCTGAATGCCACAGGCAGTGTGCTAGCCTATTGCATTTTACTGCTGAAATAAGATAAAGGAAATAAAGAAGGGGCTTCATCCACTACAACCACATACTAGCTTACACGGCTCTAATGTATTAGCCTTATATTGCACTTAATTAGAGGTGCTGAAGAACTGGATGTTGACCCTTCATAATATTGTGAGTAGGAGGCTAATTTGGGAACATAATCACAGTAAGAAAAGCAGTTTTTCACTTTCTCTGACATTTAAAGAGAAAGCAACTCCAACAGAACCGTTATTTCTGTATGTAGCAAAGTTTAAAACTTAAGGAGACACAAAGCGTATTTTGAAATATTTAGGTTACCTCTGCTTCCACATCCACATTCTGTTTCAGAAGCAACTTCAAAATGTCGACATGGCCATTCTGACTAGCGGCTTGCATAGCTGTGTGTCCAGCACATTGTCCATTCACCTAGAAGCATATCACTACTTTGAGGTAGGTTGCAGGATACACACACACACACCCCATGAGACACTTTAGCAGTATACATACAAGTGTATTAGAAAATGTAAAGCAACAACAGGCATATGCAAGTATCAACTATATCAAATGAACAGTTTTTTAGATAGCTGCATTCCTGGCACAGAAAATTTCCTAGGTCATCTTTACTTCATTTCTATAGCATTAGCTAGATTGATGGAAAGAAAAAGAAATGGATTTATCTCAAACATTAAGACCTTAACTCAAGTTGGATTAAAAACTTTCATCTTTGGGCTACTGTAAAGGTAAGACTTTGAGAACAGGTCTCAGAAGAATACCAGTCCTCTGCTCTACAGTATATTTATTTTCTAATTTATGGCAACAACAGGAGTCAGTATGAACAAAATACCATGTTTTGTATAATCTTGAGCTACAAATCAATCCTCAGAACTGATGGAGTTTAGTCCCTTATCTGCAAGAATTACTACTGCTGTAATGAGAAAAACATCTGATTGCGATTTTAAAACATGTTCCCTGAACCAAGTCCTATAATTCTTAAGCATTTTCTTTTAGACTTTTCACTAAGTGATTACACAAGTTGGTAAAAGGAATCTGACAGAGAGCAGATTAGATGATCTACCTTGTGAGTTAAAAAAACAAAACCAGAACAAAACACACAACAGCAAAAAATCCCCCAAATTTACCCTCCTTCCTTCTACTCCCTCAAAACAAAAGAACTTGAGGACCCTTCAATAACTGTGAGTGTTTGGTTCTCTGCCCTGTCTCTGGCACAGGATGGAAGGTATTTTAATTCATGGCAGACAACAGAACACAAAATCTGTCCAGTGAAATCATACACACTCCAACACATTTCATAGGACAACAAATGAGAGAAGAGACACTGGAACCAGCTGTACTACTTCTGTGCAGACGCACTAGTGACTGGCAAGGAGTATGCAGGACAGCTTCACTTCCTTTAGTACTACCGGTCCCCAGAACAGCATACAGGTCCTTCCCAAACCAGAACACTCACATCGACATCCGGTCTCTTTAGCAGGTCTTCCACTTTAGCAACATCTCCATTGGCAGCAGCTTTAACCAATTCTTCATTGAGATCTCCAGATTCTTGGGTCTCAAATAATTTCTTCAATAGCTGGGACAATCTCTCTATAATTATTAAACAAAGAACAATTGAGATTACAATTCTAATCACACAAGAACAGAAAAATAACAGCTAAATTTGACATGTTTCTAAAGGCATGTACATAGTAATACACAAACCACCATAAAATGGCAGCTGTAAGTCATTATTCAGTTCTAAGTGCTGCACCCTAATACCCTTTAAGATAGTTGAGACTGTCACATCAAGCACTTGAAAACAAAGTTGATTGAACCACAATAGCTTGTCTACCACAAAATACAGAAGGGTAGGGAGGAGGTAAAAACATGAATTCACATACAAATTTAACAGGCTTTTTAGTCTTCTAGCTTAACTTAGGGTATATCCTGTCCTCTGTGATTTGAAACACTAAATCATATTACTCTTCTAGCTAGTTTTATGGCCCCTGTGGCTTTATCTTTACTGCAGAAAACTCATTGTATCTATGCCTCCCTAGGAAAAAGTCTAGAAAACTATGTAGAAAGGTTTCTTGGCATTAAAGCAAATATGCGAAGAGGAAAAAAACAACTAGCTATGACCAAAAAGAGGAAAAACATTCTAGTTTAATTGATCTGTGAAACAGCCAACAGAACATAAAACACATTGGATAGTCTTTCTGCCTCATTATTAGATGAGCGGGAGCAGGTTCAAGAGAACTGAAATGTGCTTACATAGACACACACAAAAAAAATCCCACTGTAATTAGTCACAGGATGTCTGAATAAATTTAAGACAGAAATTTTAAGGAAATAATATTATCCTGAGTAACTGCTTGCAACACATCCCTTACTTATTCTTGCTATCCCACACCACCTATTAAACAAGGAGTCTGCTTCCTATAGCCAGTGACACTCCTCATGCCTTAGTCCCTATTGCAACCTAATGTTCCTTCCAATCATTCACATTTTAAAGTCCTTAGAGCAGACCTCCACAGACACAACTGCACTGTGGTCAAACAGAAAACCAAATTCTATTTGGAGTTTTTGTGCCTTATCAGTATAATACAATAACAATAACCAACATCTCCATATCAACTATAAGCTTTTTCATGTATCTTTCACTAAGGTATAACATCAATTAGCCAAAACCCAAGTCTGAGTATTATTAACCTTGCATAAAAACTATGCACCAGTACTTATTAATTTTTAATTAACATAAGTACTTGCCATACATACACTACTGGTATTCTCCAAACTTACCACCAGATGCATTACTTATAGCAGATCCTGCTGATGCCACCTTCGAGACAGCTGCTGGATTATATGTCCAAGATGTCCCACAAACCTCTACCTTTAAGTCGCTGTCTGAATAGATCTGCTGGACTCGACCAACTTTACCTAAAGTCTGCATTAAAGAAAACATCAAATGCAAATAAATATAAAATATTTAGAAATATGAATGTTATAAGAAGTCACAAATTCTATTAAGTCAGTTATTTAATAGTAGTACAGTCACTATTACCTTTGGCTAAGTTTCATCATGCTAAGCAGATTACCACATCTGAGCATGCATTACACCATGTTTAATGAAATACACTTTCTCTAACTTAGAAGAAAAATCTCTTTGACTCTCACAACCTCCAGGTATTATTACCAATCATAACTAGAAATATTATACAAGCTTTACCATTCTGTGAATTCAAACATACAACTACTTACCGGAAGCATTGCTTCAGCCCACTCTCCATGACCTCTCTGAAGAAGCTTGATTCGCTCTAAGTCATAACATACTTGAACGAGGTCACCCACTTGAAATTGAGAGGTACCTCCTTCTGCACCTTGGGCAGCATCTCCACTTCGGACAACATTGGCTTTGGTGAGAACAGCTGGATTAAACGTCCACCTAACCAATGAACCATTTAAAGTAGATTTTAGACATGTGAAGTGAAATACATGTTTAAAAATTATCTGTTGGACAAGATTCTGATTGTATGTCATCAAACTTTCTGCAAGTGGATACTATGGCATATTTGTTGTTAACCAGTTTTTGCCCATAAACTTGCCTGTAGTTCATTAGTTGAGGATTACCCTGGAAACATTCAGTTGTACATTTGTAAAGCAATGAAGAAGCACCTGCCTAAGGGGAAGCAAGCCGACAACAATATAGTAGTCCTGAAAGTAGCTATACTGTTTGCTTATATTTCCAGTGAGAGGAGGAGATGACTCTGGTTGAAAAGGGGAGATCCAAGCTGTCTCACACGGGATTGGACTGTCAGGAAACAATATGAGAAGAACACAGGATTTTGTCCCCTCCCTCCTAAGTCAAAAGCTGCAAAATTCAGTTATAAAAATACTCTTCAATCAAATGGTTGTCCTAGACACACCTCAATTTTAACCTAATTTGTACTATAAATTTTACTGGTTTAGAGGCATTTAGCTGTTTTTATGCTGAGTTATCTTCTAATATATAATACGGCTATCTCTCTTTTACGTGCCCATTTGGTCTGGGGTTGCCTCTCATTCAGCTATGTGATCTAGTTGAGAAGCATCAGTTAATCTCTACAAAGGGCAAAATCAGGGAGGAAACTACAAGATAGAGCAGATGCACTCACTGGCTCTGCAGCCATGACTGTCAGAAGAAAAGCCACTTGCATCCCTTCAGCTTGTGTTAGTCAGCAGAAGAGCGTTGTTTTGCATGACTTTACAATATTAACAAACAATATCTTGAGGGAATGCCTGAATGAATAACGCACTGTAAAACCTTTCTGGACAAACTGAACAGGTCAGTCTCCAGATACAACTGAAATGGTATTATATTCGTTAGCTGCTTTTTAAAGATAAGCCAAATACTTGACAGCAAGACAACACGAACCCATGTGGACTTATCAGCTCAGATCCAGCTGTAGAGCTGAGTTTGAATCCTGCTAGCATGGATGCAGCTCAAACTTCAAACCTGAACTGCTTGCAGGGAGTGGTTTTGGCAACAGTTTCCCCAACATTACCCATTCTTGGTCCATATTTGCATAAACTAACATCTCTTTGAATAAGAAAACGCTAGATATAGATCATGCCAAGGTCACTCTGCATTAGACAAGATCCCCAACATAAAAAGTTTGTCACCTGTCTTTTTAACTGATTTTCCCAAAAATCCACAATGCCTTGCTATTACCATTCCCCTTGAAACCAGGGGATATTTTGTAATTAAAAAAATAAATTACTGCTTAAAACACTTCATTTTGGAAATAACATAGTCCAGAACATCATTCATTATTTTGGACTCAAATTTTCACCACATGAGAGGCAACAAACTTCCTTTTCCTGCTAAAGCATCTTTAAAGGTTAAGCCCTCATTACACATTGTAGAAGGAATATAAAATTCTCAAGGAAATCTTAATAGACACAAAAGGAGAACAGAAAGTTTCTGGCACCAAGTTATCACAAATGCTGAAGCCAAAGGAAGTTTGTGAGAATCAATGACGAAGGCCTTATAACAAACCTGTTGCCACTTGGGTATTGTACTACAATGTCATGATCCTCATCAATACCACAAACTGTTCCAGTTGTTGTTAAGGTTTCAAACATGCCATCAGTCCATCCTCCATGACCATGCTGCAAAGACTGTACAATTTCCAAATCAAGGTCAATGTTTACAAGGTCACCAATTTGCAGCCCACCAGGGTTTCTGTTACCATTTTGTTCTCCTGAAATGGAATAAGAAGAAAATGTTCATGTGATCACACTAATTTTCCAAGTAATCTGAAGAAAAGAAATTAATTTCTGAGACATAACTCTCACTATCTCCGAAACTATAGGGGCCAATAGCTAAAAGGGAGTGAACAGGTGAAAGAACTGTGAACCTCGGGCTAGCGAACTGTGTGTTTCTTAATGGGTTTTCAAGGCAAATAACAATGACACTTGTAAATACTAACTACTTGTGACAGGCTCCACTATGGCCTCTAACTAGGATGGTAACAGCTATCCTGTGGTGCTAGACATCTAGAAATACATAAAAGCTCTGATAATTGAGAGAGTCATACATAGAGTGCCATCTATCCACACACAGGCTGAAAGATAAACAGAATGCCCACAGAAAGTGGTTTTGAAGGGGGTCAGTTCCAGAATGTGGAGAAAGCACTGGCCAAAGACTATCTCCAAAATAAGTAACAATAAAAGTCTTTAACCTCGTACAGGGGAGATGACTACAAAAAACCTGCCATTTTTTGTGCAAAAAAACCTTCTCCCTTTCAAAAGATGTCTCATAGCAAAAAATTCTAAGCTGTAGGGAAATGGCATACATCCACACACATCAAGGTGTGAAGTGATGAGAGAAGACTTTTGTGGACCTGCTCACTGCCAGAAGCAGAGGATGGTATCTGGTGCTGTCCACAGAACAGTGAAGATGTAACCGTAGGATAGAGGCTGTGAAACAAAAGCTATAGAACCAGTTTGAGATAATTAGTTTGTAACCAAGGTAATAGGTAATGGAGCTAACTGACCATGGTAAGGTACAGTGTTGCTATGTTCCATGTACAGTCCCTACCAAACTGAACAATAGGTTTGGAGATATTAATCTTAGGAGGTAAGCCGTTATGGACAGGTGCGTCCACAGAAAGGATACTGCGCATGCCCGCAAGAGGAGGGTCATCCAGCAGACACGGGTGTGTGACCACTGACGACCACCAGAGACCCCTTGAGGACCACCGACTCAAATCACTGAGCATGCGTGATGGGGAGGAGAATATGTAAATGAATTCCAAGAAATTATTATCATGGGACTGCCTTTTCTCAGAAAAACAATGAATATGCATATTTTAATCCTATATAACCTGTATGCTGATGAACACCTGGGATGCACGTTGGGCATCCCCTGTGCATCCAGCGCTGCAATAAAGAATGCCTTCCTTTTAACACTACATTGGTGTTACGAAGTTTATTCCCGAATTTCGGTGACAAAGAGAGCAACAACTGCAGAACTCATAGACTTGAGTTCAACAGCAACATCAGTAGCAAAGGACAGGTTAAGCAGAGTTCCTTTAGTAACACTGCTGTCTCTAATGGGGGGTAGGTGTGGGAGCTCTGGTGTTCTCTTCCAAAGAAGCGTCAATAATGGAGAAAGGGTCCTTGCATTGCAAGAACAAGGAAGTACAAAAACATCCTGATAAATGGACACAAAAACATTATTTGGAGGGAGACTGATTGCAGAGCCTGAAATCCATACCGGATGTTGGCAGCACTAGTTGCAGCACTATAAGTCTTCAGAAGACAGCATAGTGAAGAAGAGACTCTGACACTACTGAAGAAGAAACATGTCCATGAATGGATGCTCATGTTCGATGGACTTTGACTTCTATGACCATCCACTGACTTGTTTCTGTCCTAGTCTTAGTTTAAAGGACCTATAGATGGATCACTATTTTCAGTCCGCACCCTTCACCTCTGCCACAAAATACACATAACAAAAAATTCTTCTCTATGGTGCCCAGTGACAGGACAAGAGGCAACAGGCACAAACTGGAATGCAGGAAGTTTCATCTCAATATGAGGAAAAACTTCTTCACTTTGAGGGTGACCGAGCACTGGAACAGGCTGCCCAGAGAGGTTGTGGAGTCTCCTTCTCTGGAGATATTCAGAACATGCCTGGACACGATCCTGTGCAACATGCTCTAAGTGATCCTGCTCTAGCAGGGGGGCTGGACTAGATGATCTCTAGAGGTCCCTTCCAACCCCTACCAATCTGTGAATCTGTGAAAATAGGCACTTCTGCAGAGGAGAAAAAGTTAAAGAGTAATTCATCAGGAAAGCAACTGATATGGAACTCATTAGATAGAAAACTTATAGACAGCAAATGTCCCAGATCCAGACCTAGTGAGACAGGGACATCTAAGAAGGGAAGAGATATAAACCAGCAAAAAATTAGAGAAGTATTAGTTGGCAGAAAAGATCTCTGGAGGTCATCTGGTCTGATATCCCACACAAAGCTGAACTAACAAACAGCTAAGGTCAGCTGTGGCTTTGTTTGTGTGAGTCCTGAAAGCCCCCAAGGACTGAAGTTCCACAACCTCTCCAAGTAACTTTTTCCAGTGCTACAATATTGAGTTGTAGGTGTAAAGTTTCTTTACTATCTAATCCTAATCTCTCAAGTCACACCTTAAGGTTGCTAGCATTTGTTGTTATGCCATTTGTCACTACTGAAATTTTGGTGCCATCATTTTCAACTACTATTCAAGTGGTTGTAGGTGGCTAGTAAAATACCTCTTAACCTCCTTCTTGCCAGACTAAACAAGTCCAGCTCCTCCTCCTCGCAAATCATGTCTCTTTACTTTAGCAGGCCACCATCAGATCACCACTGAGAAGAGCGGGATAATTTTTCCTATTCTGTTGCCCACCATCCTCCTAATATAGCCAACTATGAAATCCACTTTACTTGCAATGATGGCACACATGTACCACAATTTGGTATTCACTGCAACACCCCAGTCTTCCTCAGCAAGGCTCCTTACTCAGCCATTCACATTTCCCAGTCTGGGAATTCCTGGTACATGGGCCTACTCCAACCAGACTGCAAAATTCACCGAATTCTTCACTTCCTCAAGGCTCTTCTGAAGAAAGCTTTACTTTCAACTACACCCCTCTGCCAACATGCTATCACTGTCTGGGATTGTATTCTGGCTCATCATCAAGGTCACCGATGCGGTATTGAACGAAATCAGCCCCAGTATTTCACCCCAACTACATACTACTCCGGTATTAATTAGGCCCCTGCTGGAGTATTATTTGCACTTTACTTCAAATATTGCAAAGCTTCAAAATAACTTTCCAGTTTTTAATGCAAGCATACATTTAAATTCGCAGCATGAACGTATCTGTGAACTACATTCAGAAGACAAATAAAAGGCACAGATGTTCTAACAAAGAGTAAGACTGAGAAGATGGAGAATAATGTCACAAGAATGATGACCTGAGTTCATCTTCATCCATTAAGAGCAACTTAATATAGTGGAAAGGGAAGAATTTAACAAAGAATAGTCTCCTACTATCTTCAGTGATTAATATTCATGTATTCAAATACGGTATCACCCTAAAAGTAAGCAACATGCAGAAAACAGACCTGTACTTTTAAAGCAAGAACCAAAATGAATAAAGGGCATGCATAAGAACCTATGTTTACCTGTGTAATAAAGAACCAGTAAGATCCTGTTACTACTTTTCTATTTTAATTCATGTTAGACTAAAATGATAAAATTAATTTTAAGTACAGAAGCAAGATACAAAGATCAGAGTGCCTTGGCTTTTTACTTTCAATCAATTCATCTACTTAACAGTATATATCTAAGTGACTTCTTGGACAACTGGTTGGTTTTCATTGGTTTGTTTTGTTTGTTTTTAAAAAAACAAAACAAAACAGACCTTTACTGTTTTGACCTTTTCACCAATGCTGTTAATAAAAGAATAGTGCTTGCAGGTCATACTTCAAGTACTTGTGCAAGGAATTAGATTAAGAGTAGTATATAGAGAATTCTCGTCACTTTAGGAAGGCCAGTATTATCAGCTAAGTCTTTTGTGCACTGAAGTATAGTAAGAAACTAGAGAATAAGAGTAAAATTTTCTGTAGTGTCCAGTTTTATGACTAGGTGTTTTGCCAAGGAAATATACGTTAATTATTAAGAAATTTGTGTGCAATAATCTATAAAATTTATCCTAACTTGCCCATATTTCTAAAACCAAAACACTGAACAATTATTTTGTATGATACACTCTGCACATCTATAACCCAGCCAAGACACTAGAGGACACTGCAATAGCCGATAGGGAAAACCTCAACCAAGGTTTCACAACATATACTAGTATTCTTATTAAATAACAGGTTAAGTTATATGTTTGAATGACTCCTGTTTATAGCCACATACATGCTACTTTATTAAACATTTCTGAATATTTAAGATAGTCTTATACAAATGTATAACTATGTTTGGCTCTTTAGAAATACAGTGCACAAGGCACGTGACTCAATTTATTCCTTAGTCAACACTTAACAGCTCCTTTGCCATCCACTTGGCACACTGATACCAAATACAGTTAGAAAAGTGTTACAATTTATTATTAATGCATAGAAATGCTACCACTTACATTTCACTAGTAAGGATGGCCCTTTTAGCTGACATTTAAAAACAAAAGAGAAATCCAGACTAAGTATAATTAACACACATCAAGATAAATTTACTTTATCTTCAACTCACCTAACACAGGACAATGGTCCCTGTAGAAAGAGCCTCCTTTTGCATCTTGGACACATTTCAGGTCAGACTATGGAGAGAGATTGAGACAGCTTTAGTCCTCACTGACTGAGTCTCCAGGTTAACATAAGTCAGTGAAACTAGAACCAAAATACACTCAATTAAAAAAGAAAATCACGTGTACAAAAACACGCTCCATGAATTTGTTATTGATGCATATAATCTCAAATACTTTCCAATCTATCAGCCTTGACATTCTCAAGATTTTAATAACCTTCACCAATACAAAAGGCTATAAAGGATAAGACAGTTTTAATTTAAAGACATGTATTAAAATAACACAAAGCTCCTTTGCATTGTTCTATAAAGTTATCTTTCCTTTTAAAAACACAAGTAAAGAAAAAGAAATAATCTGCTAACAGTGCATGAGGTCACAGTCTTTCCTGTACCAATCATTTAACGCCTGTCAGTGCTGCTCCCTCCTCCCCACCCTTTTTAACATATACATTTAACTTAGAGAAGAAAACCTGGCACCCTAATTCTATGAAATGAAGAATTTCCAATTAAAAATATACAAAACACAAGGATGTTACTTTAAAAACAAAAAAACCACTATGCTGAGCTAAACATGATCTAAAGCCCATCCTCCAGAAAGACCTTGTTTAATATTATCTGAGAAACAGCGGTTTTAAGTATGATAACCAACTCCTATTCATAAAGCCAGCGGAGTTCCTACAGTTCTCCCTTCCTCTAGTTTTTCCCGTGCGTGACCCTTAAAACCAAGCGGCTACCATCTGCCACTGCTCCTTATGGAACAATTCACATTAAACAAAGGGCATTTTGTGTGCACGATGAGTTGGGAAGGAGATAGGAACTGTTTGCAAAATGTGTCAGAATATTCTATGGGATGCAGGAGGAAACAGAGGACAGGGCGTGATTATGATATAATTAACCAGAACTAAACAAATACTGTAACAATTATTTTTCCCACACCCAAGATTTATTGACAGACTGTGCTCCTGCAAAAGGATTAAAATGAAAACTCTCAAGTCTTCCACNATAGAGCACGGGAGGGTCCTAAATGGTTCTCCTCCCAGCCAGGCAAAAGCTGGGTGAAAGATTGCTTGTGTTACTGCAAGCGTTAACATACAGAGCAGGCTGATGGCTAAAAGCTGGCAGAAGAAATAAAATATTCAGTAAAAGGTTAATTACTATCTTGCAGCAGGAATTGTTAGGAAGTACATTAAGATACCTTGGATTTTACAGGGAGAAAAAAGCCAACAGAAATCTACTAATCTGCTTTCTTTTTTTACCCTGCCTGTACTGTGCCCTATGCATAGGCTATTTCTGGAGTACAATGATATACTTGGTTGTAAGACTAAGTGGTAGCTTGATGTTGAACCTCAGCTTCACATCTGTCTTCTTTTCACTTACATGGTAAAGTCAATGTTAGATCACTAAGGAGTAAAACAAGAGTCTGATCTAAGTATCACAGAAAAGCAAGGTAACATGTTTGGGGGTTTTCTTACATAAGCCTTCACCAAAAGAATTGAGGACTCAACATGCACAGAAAGATGAGGCCCTGACAGATTAAGGCAGTACAAAACTAACTCATATATACTGTATACACAGCAAAGAGTTCCTTCAGAAACTTTGCAAACAGCACTACTAAGAAAAGTAACATTAACATGATAAAGGCCTGCAAATGTTTTAAAAAACACAGCCAAACTCAAAAAAGATCCTGGAGTTTTAAGACAGGAAACTGTACTTAGTTGTACTTCAGTACCACGAAAGCTGGGTAAGCAACTATAATTCTATTTCTAGCACTCAACTACTATTATTTATTAGAAAACAAGCTTTCTTCTGTCCAAGTACTTTAAGTAAAAAAATCAGGGGTGTTGTTAAGCTCCTGGTCACTCTCCCCTGGGAACTGCGTGGCAAGAGGCCCCCCTAGTGAGGATGGAGCACAAACACACCCGAAGCCCAAGCCACACCAGGCTGCCAGCGCATCCCTGCTGCCAGCTCTGCTGTACCGCACTTTGGAGAACCTCATCAGGATTTTTACAAGTTTTATGAGTCTCCCCAAGTCTTGTAAAGGGATCAAACAGAAGATAGTTTGAAGATGAGATGTACAAGTGCAAAAGGGACTGTACCAAAATACAAGGGATGTTAAACACAAGTTTTAGACTCACAGTGACACTGCACACAGAAAAAGAAGTAACAGCTGTGAGGCTGGGTGTAAATATGTGGTGGAGACAAATGTGCAAAGATGAAAACAAAACATAAGCTTTTATACACTAACTTAATAAAGAAATTATTCCATGAACCCTGCATAGGATTCCTTCAAGAAACAGAAAAACAAACTATAGATTTTGTGGAATTTGTGTACAGTTACGGAAGAGATGGAAGCCCAAGTTAAGCAGGAAATCATAATGAAAACTCAAGGAACAGCACGAGCACAAAACATTGCACAGCAGGACTTTCAGATCAGTAGTAACAACCAATGCACATGAGCAGTGGGTAATAATGTTTTTTGCCTACAGCGGAGAACTTTGGTCTTCTGGCATCCACCTCCTGACTTGCTGAAAAACTCATTGTATTCCAGCTGTATGTGACTGGATTACATAAAAATCACAATTTCTCAGCCAAATGGGAAATACAGAGTTTACTTTGACTTAGCATCCAATTATACCATTGAAAAAAAACAGCAGCAATTTCATCATCATAAGAATTTCAGAGAATGAAAAAATGCACACTACAGCAACATAAGCAGAGTTGGCAAATAGTGTAAAACCATCATCATCCCTGACCTCACAGAGGAAAACAACGCTGAAAGAGCAGCTGCGTACTGGACTAACTATTAAATTATTCCAATCAATATGGAACACCATCCATCCAAACCAGGGAGGGGAGTCTACAGACTTGATAAGAAAACTAGGTGTGCTGCTAAGAAAAAGAAGAATGTTTGATCCAGATGCAGTGAAATAGCATCCTACATCAGCAGCAAATACCAGAAGAGAAATTAATACTGATCTTATAGATATACCAGCAGAAATGGTACCACAGCTGCAGGTGTTTGAGGTAGCAATGAATAACACCCCTTAAAAGTAATTTTAAGTCTTTAAACTCGTAACAACTTTTGGTAAGGAAATAAGCTCTTACAGAGCAAATGGAGGAAGCCCAGTGCATGCTGCTTTTTCATCTGATTAAGACAACAAGGGACTGGATAAATCCCTAAGCTTTAGCTAAAGGTTTATAAGAAATGCTGTATTTCAAATTTAATGAACTCGAATCATTTTCAGTTTCAAGAAGCTAAGGAAAGTGAAAGCAATAAAAGGAGAAAGTAGAAGATGGTAGAGAAAGTGACTGAAATGACAAAGACGTGTGAGGTATAAAAACAACAGCAACAGCTTCTTAGAGAAGAAATCAGACCTCAGGCAAATCCCGAGTGAACGGTTTATAACCTTACTGTCTATTGATTATAGGCACTTATAAAAACTTTGCATGTGCAACTCTTTTTAAGGAAGATCATTTTATAGTCTTCCTTGTGGGTTAAAATTTTAAATAACAAAATTGGAAAAGGATCAGTTCGTACATTTCTGTTTAACAGAAGTATGTTTCTAAGCAACTCAGAGAAATTAAGAACTTGGCTTGGTTGAGACTACAGGCAAAATGTAGAGAAATAAGACCACTTAAACAAGAAGTGAAACAAAGTCTGCTAACAAATGTCAATAAATGCACAAGTTATACGTAAATTTCTTCTTCCTCTCTGGATTCCAAAACAACTAACCACCTAACTTTGGCTACACTGTGAGTAATGTAATAAACAACCACCTGCTGCATGTGCAAAGATGGCAAAAATTAATGTTTCTTTGCTTTAAATCAGTTTTGATCAGCACCTGGAAGCAACAGGACACTAAACTAACATAATGAAAATTCCTGCTGCTCCTTCCTAAAGCCTCTATTTTGAATGTACTGAGGACAAGATGAGGGATTAGAGAGCTGAAGATCTGACTTACATGACAGATCTGGCAGTTGGAACTGCAGCAGAAAGCATGTTTCTATATATTTTATAACACTCATCTGCAATGCCTAGTATGCTAAGATACTTACCTTGTTCTTATTTAGAAAAAAAAAAGTGTTAATAAGTCATTCTTAAAATCCTCTAGAGTAATTTCAAGGATTATCTTTAAGGGTAACCCAAATAAATGTTGATGAACAGACATTTGGTATCAATCAGGATAAGAAGTTTAAAGTAAAAAACAAAAGGGCAAGGAATCTTCTCAATTTCCCTTATGCACTCAACTATTCAGAATTTGTGGAAAAAAGTACACAAACACAGATGGCTTACGGATGACTGTGACAATGATGGATGATAACCACAGCTACTTCTTTCAGAGGCTACACAGATGAAAGCAAGAGCCTCCACCATGAAAAACGAGAAGGTTAATCACAGCAAAAAAGGCAAGTGGTACAGAGAAAAGAAATTTGGTGGCACAAAACCAACTCCAAAATAATGAAATAGATTTACGGTACTTCTGCTGATGGAACTATTTTCTGAACTTTTTATAGCAAAATCATTTCATTAATAAGTAGCAGAATATAATGCTTATTGAAAATCAATGGAAGTTACCAGCTTTACATCCTTAACTGTATGATATGAAGAAATAAAAACTAGAAACAAGTCCAAAAACCTAAATTACAATCTTCTCATTAACTCTCTAATTCCACATAGTGTATCCTTCTATTGCAAAAGGCTATGTTAACCACATTACCTGCTTTAGAAATGTGCAAAGAGCTTGGTCTGGTTCTAGAATCTGAATACATATTGATATGAAATGCAAGCAGTGTCAATAACTGTATTACTCCAAAAATATGTTATTTCTACTACGGATGTAACAAGCATGTTATTCAACCTAACCATCATAAAAACAGATTTCAACTTGGGAATTTGTGGCCTGTGGCAGCAGAAACTCACAGATTTAAATGCAAGGCTTCACAAGGAAATGCAAGATGCACCTCTCTCAACCACTTCATACATAAACACAGCAACAGCAAACTCAAAAACTAAGAATCTGGACAGAAATAAATGCAAGTTTTCAGCCAGCACCTGCTGCCCCACCAGCCAATCCTCATCTCTCCCAAGGAAAAGCTGGCAGGCCAGATAGATTAATTTTGAGGACCAGATGCAGCCTGTCAGCTACCAAACAAGCAACCCTGACTTACAATAATAAGCTGTGTTTCTTTAATCAGCTCCATTTGCATCCGAGTTAAGTGTTACTCATTTGCAAGTAGGGGTCTCTTCCCAGCTGTATTTACACAGGCACACACTCCGAGTATTGTTGATTCCATATTCTCTGTACATTCTTAACCATTTCCTAAGTCCCAAGACAAGTTTGGCTCGACTTCATATGAACTTTCTGACAGTCTATTTAGTCAGATTTATATTACGGTACGTAAATAGTGCCAAATAATCATAATGAATTGCACACTTAGCAAGCAATTCATCAGTTATAAAATTTAGCATTCCATTCAAATGGTATTTGCCACAGATATCCAAGAATCCATTCTGTCTGAAATGAAAATTGCATTTGATAAAAGTATCCGACAAAGATAAAATTATTGTAGGAATGGATTACAATCAGTAAGCACTACATATACAGCCTCAAATTATCCTTTTTATACGTATATTAATTATACATTATCCTATATATATGTAACACATGTAGTTTCACATACATTTTAACAGGTTTTGGTTCTTAATTTAATGACTAACCAAATACTTCTATTTGTACAAATCTTGTGGGAAGGGTCACCCTTATCCATTAAAATTTACAGTTGCAGTAGTTAATCAAGTATTCTAGAAATATATAACACTTCCTTATGTGGCAATAAAAAATAGTTGATTTAATAATAAAAATATATTTATTTTTTGTAAGGGAATAACTATTTCAGGACAGAATATAACATCTTAAATGGATTTTTTCTGAGGCCAGAAGGAATCTTTAATGATTCCACAGTACTCCTACTATGCAGTCTACAAATTTTAACATAACTGAAATTGCAATAACAAAAAATAATCTGTTGATCTGTATCTCATAGTATCTAGATTCTGTAATTGTGTTCCTTTTCCTCAAATATAAGGGGGAAGACAAGAACCATTGCTTTAATAATATTATATGACAAAATACTAGATATAACTTTCTTTCCCTTTTGCCAGTATATAAGGAATTTTCTTTAGAACTGGGGGAACCATAAAGCACATAATTCAATACTGACTTATATTTATCTTTAGCGTCTTCATGTACCAGAAAAACTGACCTGCACTAAAGATGTTTACTCTTTTTAAACATGACACTAAAATATATACTTACTGCAGAAGTGGTATTTAGTATTTTTATAATAAAAATAAACTTTATTTAAGTGAGGCTATAAGGCAAAATATTTTACTTTCAAAAAAAGTAGAGTAGTCATTGTCTACTATTTTGTACTGATACACATCTGACAAGATGACACTTCAATGTTAACAAGGTTGTCCTCTGCAGTATCAAACAAAAATCATGCAAAGAAAATGCTAATTAAGATATTATAAGCAGTTGATAATCAAAGTAACCTTTCCCTGACCCACATTAGGATAAGAAAATCCAGCAACAGAAGGCACTTAGGCTACAGCCTGACCCATTTTCTGGCTAAAGCTGTAGAAGTAGCAGTAGAAGCTGGGAAGTGAAAAAGAAAAATTTAGTGCTAAAAGCAAATTAAGGTTGTAACTTAATTCAACACCTTTCCATTGACAAAAAACCCAACAATTGCTCTCAAAAGGATTCTGAGTGTTGCCAGTAATTTAAAAACTGCAAATCTTGCAGTACTGACACCAAAATTTGAAGCGAACTGAAGAGTTCAGGAGTTAAAGAAATACAGTTTTTAAAGAGTTCCTAATTAAGCTTCTTTTTCTTTTCTGAATCTTAATTAAGTACAATAGTAGCACAGTAAGGTAATCATGTATGCGATGTAAACGTTTACTACAGTCTGGCAGAAACCAGCCCTTAACTTTAAGTTATTCACATGTTTTAGAAATTCCCAGATCAGACTTTCTTCCTAATGCATATGCATGATCCATACAGCTGTATTCACAATTGACCTGACTAAAAGCATGCAAACTGACAAAGGATATTACAGAAGCAGGATAATAAAGCACAACAAGTTATTCTTACTACCCTTCCCCCACCATGCATTTTACTCTTTGTGTTCTTTTATACTTACCATGCCCTCAAAGCCAACTCTGTAAAGGTTTTTAGCACCATTGTCCCAAAGAACATATGCTGCGCTATGAGGACTCGATGCACTCCAATCTTGGATTTCAGTTACCTATTCAGTTTTAAAAATAAGAAAAATGTTTCTACAACAAAGATTTTAGAAGCACAATTTGAACTTAAAACCTTATTCGTCTCTTCAGACTAATTCAGGATACAGCAGTTTTACTGAATTTAATAAAATTTATTCTGACACTTTTCTGTTTGATACAAGTGTTCCCTCGGTGTCTTAATAAGATGGCAGCCTGAATATATATTTTATAGACCTGTTTTTCTTTTGTCTGTTTGGTAGGTAATCTAACTACATAAAGTAGAAAACAAAATCTAAACAAAACATTTATTTTATAATGCTTTGACATGTTCTTACTAGAAGCAGCATTTAACTAAGAAAAATAGGATGAAAACTATTTTAATTACTTCAATTTGTCTGGTTTAACCTGCATTAGCCTGGTGGCAGTGCACTATGTCAGGAGACAACGTTTTATTTCCAGAGCAGATCTGTTTAACAACAGTACAAAAACAGAGTGAAAAGGACTGTCCCTGACATTTCTCAAATCATGAGGCCAGCACCAAATTCTGAACACACTTCCATTATTCAAAAAATAAATTTCCAGAACTTGTCTTCATTCTTATTTGTATTTAAAAGCTGCTTCTGCTATCTACCAGCTGTGTTTCCTCGTTAAAAACATTTATATCCATTTATACATATTTTCAGCTTGCAAATAATCCCACTAATTCAAGTTTAGTACACAAAGCAGACAATGCAGGATGAGACTCTTATTTTGCAGTTTCAGAGATTTCAAAATATCTTGCCAAATTCCCAGCAAGGGGAAAATAATTAAAATGAAAAAAGCTGCATCTGAATATCCCTTGCTTTAAGAGATTTAAATTTATTCTTTCCTCTCAATAAAATCAAAAATGAAATCCCAAAAAGCCCTAAAGCTTCCATTTATTCAGGAACTTTTCACTTTCTTTTAAATGCTGCTTAAGTGTACTAAAAATAAATCCAACAAAACCCACCAGTTCACCAAGACATAAGGGCATCCAATTCTCCTAGAACATCTAACATTTGGTGATAAAAGTCATAGCTTATTTTACAGTCCCTGCTGTGTGTTCACACTTACAACAAACCTTCATTAGTTCTCAAGGTAAATGTAAGTTCTAAACAAGTTCTTGCAAAAGTTATGATTAGCAACATATCATTCCATTCAATTGTCAATAAATTCAAATATTTTTATTATGTAACTATATCAAAACCACTCTCATAATGTCCTAAGCCAGTAATATAATATCCACAGTCACACACCTGTAAAGTTTTTAATTTTAAACTGGAAAAGTCCCTATAATTATTAGATGAAAAACAAAAATCCAGGGTGCGAGCACTGAAAACCAAGAGCAAGAGATAAACAAATTTGCTGACCCACAAGTAATAAGACTACAGAATGCAGTGATGACCAGAAAGGGCTAATCTTGAGAGGTCTGTTTTTATATCAGCTCTCTAGTAATGCTGAAATATGCCCGAGATCTTAATGTTGTTACAAGCCAGTCTTAAACAGAACAACCAAGACAAAAATTTAGTACCTTTAAAAATGTTGTGCTGGTATTGTAAAAACGTAAATTTAAATTAAAACAAAACAAAAAACCCACAAAAATGGTCATAGTATACATCTCCTCCTCTTTCTAAGTACTTGAGCATTACAGAATAAGATTCAAAAATGTCCAGCAGATTAAAATAGTAACTTCTACAATTATATTTTTACTCTACAATTAGAAAAGCCACTGAGGCCATCACATGAGTACGCAGAGATGCATCTTCTTGTTTAAACCAGTTTTATTTTTACCTTTCCTCTACGCCCATTACCACCATCTTGATCTTCCCATTGCCAGTCAACTCCCCGCACCACCCTGGCACCTGCAAAGATTCCTCTTGCTGTAATTTTCTTTGATTTACGGCGAGACTCCAACAATACCCTGAAGTTATTAAAAAAAGAACCCACACATGTCAAGATAATAAAGAAAGTCCAAAACAAATCTTTGGGGATGGGAAGGAAGGAGAGCATCCTGAAGCAAACATAACCCCACAAACGCAGATTTCAGTGCATGAATAACCTCCATTCGATTCTCAACTCTAACTGCAGCCCACAAGATAAAAAACCCATGATCTTCCTATATGTTTTATTGTATAATTAGTTTTTAATTCTAATGATAATTTCTTCTCCAAACTTACTACTACCAGCAATAATCTTATAACCACTTACATATAGATCTGTACTCATTATTAAAATCATTAAAGAAACATAGACTTACAAACAACACATTTCTGTTTCTCTTCGATGCACCCTAGGCCGATATTACTGTCCTGCCATTTTTATTCAGAATTATGCTATTAAGAGCTATCTCTCTCTCCCTTCCATGTCTCAGTTTACTTTCTACATACTTTTTATAGCATATCTTGGCAAATTTAATTCAATATATCAGCGTTCATTTTTTCAGACATAGTAGGTTATTTTTCTAAAGCAAACCTCTTCCTTCCCTCTAACTTCAATAGAATTGAAGTAGCTAAGTCCAAACAGAACAGTTCCTGAGTATTTAACTTACAAAAGACAGAGAGACAAACCAAATCCTGCCTTTTCAGTCATCTCAAAAGCTACAAGTTTGCATTCAACCAGATTTGTTACTTCATGCCAGGAAAATGTTGCCAGACAAAGTATTTTTCAGCTGAAATTCTGAATGTTTCCTGACCTCTTCAGGAAGTGTCACCCTCCTGCTAAACTTTTAACATCCAGCAGATGGCAGACAAGGAAAAAGTTGAACTGTTAAGACTCAATGCACAGAGCACGTGAAAACATTAGCTATTTTTATCTAAGTAATATAAGAAAGTGATAGAAAACATAAAGATAGGTTGTTTATAGCAGCATTTTAGAAAGTTCTGAACACCTACAAAACTGAAACAAAACCTAGCATATATTACTTTGGTATGCTGCCCATATATCCTGGAGTCAAGAATAGGTACAGCTTATGCTTTCCTTCATCCAAATGTCCTTAGATGCCTCTTACCATTTTTCCTATGAGATATCCCTCAAACTCAATAGCACTGCTTTACTCTTTCCCCTTCCTTCAAACAGTTAACTTTAATCAATTTTTCTCAGCTATTCTTGATCCAATAGAAATAGCTCCCGTGGCAGATGGAGCTGCCTTCTAGGTAAAAGTTACAAACAGAGTTCAGTGGGAGTAAACAAAAACAGGGAGAAAGGGACAAGATGCAAAAGATTTCCTGCAATTCTATGCATTGTGTAGAATCTATCTCCAAAACTAAAACTTATGTTTTATACACCATAACAGACCACCTAAAAGTACAAAGGAAGCTTCAGCTGAAAAAAAAACAAACCAAAACCAAGACAGAAGAAAAAATGCCTGGCAAGCATTTGCAAAAGCAATGAGATTTTAAAAAAAGAAATAAATAGAAAGTAGAAAAATTGTCTATTAATTATACTAATGTCTATTAATCACACTAAACCAGCTCTTTCTACTCTTGGACCCAACTTCTAAGTCTTGTTCTGCATTAGACATTATAATTGAGACAGTATACTTATAATATCTATTTGGTACCTAGATCTGCTGGCATGAATCTCAAAAAAACAAAAGTTACTTTTTTGATTAAGCCACTGACCGGGCCATCCAAGACATAGTTAAATATCAAGACAAACATTTGAAAAAAATAAACACAGTCCCTACAAGACACGATACAAGAACTCAGTCTGTATGCTCCAACTGCTTCCCTTAACTGTAAAAGCACTGATAAAAGCACATCACTGAATTACAACATACTAAGCCTTACTTCTCCAAGAAGAAGAAATAAATATAGTCTTACACATGTCACATTTAACTGAGCATCATATCTAACAAAAAAGCTTCCAATGATTTAATGAAAGGACATTCTGGAAAGTTATCACAGAGGTGATACTAGGGCATGCAGCCTTTACAAAATGCTTTACCACAGCTCTCCAAGTTTTTAGTAACAGGCAAATATCACTGTTCTCACTCAACCAATAGATAAATCATAAGAGAGCGGCTTTGGATTTACAGAAGTTATTTAAAGTCAAGACCACAAGAACAGTGATGCATGAACACACTAAATGTCAGTTTTGTTCAGAGTTCTTCACTGGGAGACAATAATAGATGCTTAAGAAAAGAACATGAAAATGAAGGCAAGGGTAGAACAGCCCTTCACAGCCCTTCTGTAGTGAGCAGTTTAAGCAGTTCAAGTCAAAGGTTTTGTCTCCGTTCTGTTTTTCATAGCACACAAGGAGGGTATTTCCCCCTCAATCTTTCAACAACATTTTTGAACCTAATTAAACTTTCACATTCAGGAATTCATCAACAAATGATTTTGTCATTATACATTGTGTAAAGATAATTGCCTTTGTTTAAAAGCTGCTATGTGATAACACAAGAACTAAGAAGACTGCAATGAGGTTAAAAGAAACTGAATAATCATATCCTAGCTTTTTTCTCTACTCTGTTCTTTCTATAATTTCCATGTTTTCCAAGCTCCAAAGGTCCTAGCTACTCTCCCTCACAAAGAGGCAGAACCAGGAACAGAATCTACACCTCAAGGCACTATCTTACCTGATCCAAGTTTCAGTAACCAAATCTGCAGTTTAACAGTTAACTACAATTAACTGTTCCTATTTAGTTTCATAGGGAAAAAATTACATTTTACCTTTCACTTCCTGGTGTGGTAATTCTGTAAAAACGATGCCTCAAGTGATGTTTGTCTCCGTGATAGCAAACTGTGCACAAGTCATAATTTGTGCATTCAGCACATTTCCATCGGATGCCTATAATGGGTTGCTGTCGACATGTATCACACATAGTTCCATCATGCTTGATACCTGTGGGGAGAAAAAGAAGACTAACAACTTTGCTACATCACTACACAGATTGCTGTTGTGCACCATTATAATTTGAAGCCATATACTAAAAAGTTAACAATAAAGAAAGGCTGCTAGTGATACCCTATCAGCCTATACGATTGAGGGGAAAAGATAACGGACTTTGCCTCATCTCTCCAGCTGTCAGTCTGTTCTTGAAACATTTTATCTTTTCTCAGCTCAAAAAGCTGAGAAAGCTATATTTGTTTTTTTTCCATCTATACAAATCAGAGAAAGAAAATGAGAAATCCTTTAAGTACAAGTTAAAGGGTTAGAAATGAGTATTTCAAAATATACAGGCAATCTGGAATTTTATCTCTGGATTAAGACTACCAACATATCTTATACCAGAAAGGCTACTGTGTTCAACTGTGTGTGACAGTTTGAAAATCACTGGTTTATGTTACACATTTTGTACAGTGGAAAAGATAAGTGCTTATCTCTATTCTTTTTTTTTTTTTTTTTATTTAGGAAAAAAATTAAGCTCTCTTGGACAGATACCATTAGCTACACGAAAATCTGTTACCATTTTTGAAGTTTTACTGCTTTATATGTCAGTTTTCTTGAAAAAGATGTGCCAAAGACAGACCAGCTGTAAACCACCAGCATGTAGTCTGCCCAGTCTTCCACAAAAACTGAGTTTTCATGACTACTTACTCCTAGAGCTTTGCCAAGCTACAGCAGAGTAAAAGTGATCAGTCACAGTTTCCATCCATGCATTCCGAATACAGTGAAAAGCTACAAATTTATAAAATAAAATAAAATAAAATAAAATAAAATAAAATAAAATAAAATAAAATAAAATAAAATTCTGCTGGAAATTTTTTGAAAAATTGAGCAATAGATGAGAGCAGCACTGGAAATCAGTCTGTAGCACAAGATAAAAATGAGCACTAAAAGGTTGGAGTAACACAGAATTTTCCCAGTCACTCACCCTTTAAAAAAAAACAGCCAAAAAACCAGAACACTCTGAAATAAGTGAGGAAAAAAGAATATTTTTTTTGTCAACTCCAGAAGGGATGCTTTTGGAAATGACTGCCAAATTCACTATAAACCTATTAGTCACTTGTGTCCAACAGCTGAGCCACCTGCAGTGAAGAAAAGATCAACAGTTGGAGAGGCAAAACTGAAGGAAATGCCTTCTCCTCTGATCATTTCACATAATCACGTAATAGCTGAGGTTGGAAGTAACCTCTGGAAATTGTCTACTCCAACCACCACTGCTCAAAGCAGAGTAAACTAGAGCCAGCCACCCAGGACCATATCCAGTCAGGTTTTGAGCACCTCCAAGAACACAGACTCCACAACGCAGCCTATTCCAGTGTTCAGTCACCCCTACAGCAAAAATGTTTCTTCTTATGCTTAAGTGGAAATTCCTGTATTTTAATTTGTGCCCATCGCCTCTTGTCCTGTCACTTGACACCACTGAAAAGAGCCTGCCTCCATCCTCTTTACAACCTCCATCAGGTATTTATATGCTCTCTTGAAATCCCCAAACATTCTCTTCTTCAAGCTAAACATCATCAGATCCCTCAACCTCTCCTCATACCACATGGTTTAAGATTCCCGATATTTGCAGCCCTTTGGTTGACACATTCAGTACGGCCATGTCCCTCTCATAGTGGGGAGCCCAGAACTGGACCCAGCACTCTAGGTGGGGCCTCACCAGTTCTGAGTAGAGGGGAAGGATCACCTTCCTTGACCTGCTGGCAACACTCCTCCTAATGTAGCCCAGGATACCACTGGCCTTTATTGCCACAAGGCCACATTGCTGGCTCATATTCACTCAGTTGTCCACCGAGACTCCCAGATCCTTTCCTGCAAAGCTGCTTTCCAGCCAGTTGTCCCCAGCTTGTACTGGTGCAGGGGTTACTCGTCCCCAGGTGCAGTACTCAGCCTTTCCCTTTGTTGAATTACATGAGATCCCTGTTGGTCCGTTTCTCCAGCCTGTCAAGGTCCTTCCGAACGCCGGTAAAATCATCTTGTGTATCATTTCTCCTAACCAAGACAGGTTCTCACTCCATCTTCTTCCAGTCTTGATTATAAACATATTTAGGAAGATTTCTGGCCTCATGATTAAAAATTTTCCTGATGCATGAACACTGGAATAAACATTTAGTTAAGGCTGGAAAAGGTAACGCATTTGGAGCAAAGACTGCACATAGCCCTGCAGAGATCTGAGGAGATCTTCAAGGCAAAGATACCTTTCAGCGACAACAAAAACTCAAATTGCTGATGTTATACTAAATGATCACTGTAATTCCTGGAGCAGTTCATGGCTAAGGCAGCATCCATATCTTGGCCAAAGTCTGTGCTGAAATTTTGAAGGTCTGGCACAGACAAGTCCTATAACCCATAATGTTATTTGCCAACTCCAACTGCCAGACAACACACCGCATATACCATAATCATTCTTTTTAACTAACCTTCTGCATTTAAAAAGTATTTGCTGCCTGGTGGCAACAACTAAAAATGCTATCTTTCTACAAAAGAACTTGAAAATCACCCATGCATTTTCTACCCCCACACAACTCCATCAATGACCTTGTTCCCATCGTGAAAGGATAACATCAAGGAGAAAGCTATCTTTCTTCTTAAGTACATTGGGACTTTCATGTCTAGTGTCTGCTGACTATCTGTAACAGTCAAAGAGATAGTATTGGCTATGACTTCATGGTGGCTGCCTCACTGCTATGAATTGTATTGAAACATTTTACTACTTTTTTGGTAGCGTTCAGGAGCAGGTGCATTAAAAGGACTCAGATAACCTGTTACTGTTTTGTTGCCTTGCTTAAAAAGTCCAACTAGTTATGGTGCTGGGGGTTGAGGGGTGATACTTGGTTTTGGTTTTTTATAAATTGATTGCTAAATTAGTATTTCGCATAGAAACAAAGAAGTTACGCATTGTTAGATTTTTTTTTTAACAGTTGCTGAACTTCAGGGAAGACATTCGCCAAGGATCACATTTATTCTGGATATAAAAGGACCAAGGAATTGAGTGCTACAGGATTTTTCAACCTGTCCAAGCAGCAGGAAAGAGGGCAAAAGAGACAGATAATCAGGAGTCATGGAATACAAAATTAGGTCATCTCACAGTAAACAAATAAAAACGAAACATTTCTAGCCAGTGAGGCAAAAGCTACTGTGGAAATACTCAGAAAAACTTCCTTAGGAAAGATCAAGAGAAAAAAACAAAACAACAAAACAAAACAAAGATGTTTGACTCAAAAGTAATTCTACTGACTATAGCATAAAAAGAGAACAGTGCATGTCCATATCTGGAGTCTCTGATCAAGACAGTCGCATCTCTATCTCACATATCCCTAAACACCACCCTGATAGACAACGTAGCCTTTCTTCATCCATTCCCTGACACATGATGCCAGCAGCAACACCCATTGCCGTGTATGCCTCACCTGACCATGCTGCTCCATTCTTTCCATTATGCCACCAAAGGGTTTTTGCAGATTTGAGCTATAAACTCGATCAAGAAACATACCCGGCTGAAAAACAGCCAGGAGGAAACACATTCAGCTGAATTGGTTTCCCAATCCTGCTCTTTGCGGTGCTGCACAACACTGCTGGCATGACAAACAAAGCATTGCAGGGCAGGAGCAGGCAAGTAATCCTGTTACAGAACGTTTAACCACTGCACTAGAGATCTGGAGAGAAAAGTAGATTTGTATGTCTCTGGTGACAGTGGACTAAGAGTTTTAACTTTATCTGCTAAAAAAACGTGCTAAAACAAGGCACTACTACTGGATCACAAAATGCGATTGCTAAACTCTTATTCATGTTCATAATACAAACAAAACTAACTACTAAATCAACAGTACGTTTTAAAGACGGTTAAAAGAGTAATTTTCTTTCAGTTGAAGGAGATATTCTAGGTACACAAGTGTGGTGGGCTTACCCTGGCCAGCTGCCAGCTGCCCACCCAGCCGCTCTCAAGCTCCCCCTCCTCAACAGGACAGGGAGTGAAAATAAAATAAAAAAGCTTNCAGTGAAGATGGGGAAAGGGAGTTATGGTCAGTCTGTAACAGCTCCTCACACTTTTCCCCTGCCCCAGCATGGGTCCTTTCCATGGGCTGCAGTCCTCCAGCAAAACACTGCTCAAGTGTGGGCTCTCCATGGGCTGCAGCTTCTTTCAGGGCAAGTCCACCTGCTCCAGCATGGGGTCCCCCACAAGCTGCAGTGTGGATCCGTGCTCCACTGTGGCCCTCCATGGGCTGCAAGGGGACAACCTGCATCACCATAGTCTCCATCTGCTCATCACCATCTACTCACCAAAATTCAGTACTGGTGACCTGATGTTGGCACTACACACATTTGTGGGGGGAGCGGAGACATTACTTCTAATGTTTCAGACTAGCTCTGCTCTAGCCCAGTAGACTGAATATTCACCAGCACTGAGATCGTATCTTTCAATTTATTTTCACCAAAAAGTAAACCAGTTTCTGTGCTCTAAAACCACCCCATGATGTAAATCGAAGCACAGTATACAGGAAGAACCACAAGACTAGGTCAAGTGTAGGCTCTGAAGCCAAACCGAAATCCTGACCCAAATGCAACCTGTATCTGTGACATAAACCACTTCTGCACAGTGTACTCTAATGCCATCAAGCCATGAAGGGGCAGAACCCATCTGTATTTCTGGAGTGACAGGTGGATCCCAACAGCTAACTGTACTGGAGGCTGAAGTGAGTCTAACTGGGAATGAGTGGCACAAGCACCTCATTGTGACTGGCCCAGAGGCTCCATGTATTCTCAGCACTGACTGCCTCCAGAGAGGGTATTTCAAGGACCCAAAATGGTACCGGTGGGCTTTTGGCATAGCTGCCTTGGAGATGGATGAAACTGAACAGCTGTCTACCTTGCTCAGTCTCTCACAGGACCCTTCTGTTGTGGGGTTGGTGAGGATTTTAGAACAACGTATGCCAATCACTACCACGACGGTGCATTGGCGGCAATATTGCACCAAGCAAGACTCCCTGATTCCCATCCATAAGCTGATTTGTCAACTGGAGAGCTAAGGAGTGACCAGAACTCGCTCACGCTTTAACAGTCCCATATGGACAGTGCAAAAGTCTAACGGAGGGTGGAGACTTGACAATAGACTATCGTGGCCTGAATGAAGTCATGCTGCCACTGAGTGTTGCCT
>VXBL01007717.1:18255-38406 GCA_013400195.1 Aramus guarauna
TATTGCATTAAAACCAAAAAGATATCATTGTTTTGGTACTGTTGCTACTTATTCTGTTATCAGTATTGTTGAAAACATAAAACTTGAAGAATGGTGACCATAACAAAAATAATTTGAGAATCTGTCTCTGTGAGTCTCAAAATTAATCAGCTGGCATTCCAAGGGGTAAACAGTCCCAAAGATACAGTAACTAAGAAAGATACTGAGAATAAAATCAAAGCTGAAAATGAAGTCATTAAAATGAAAGAAAAAATGAGAGGCACAAGAAGTCTTCAGATAAAGACACATTACGTACACAACGAGGATCTTATCTGACTTAAACAGATGATAAATAGAAATCTGCTGCTTTCACTCTGTGCAAATACATTTTGCATTCTTGCATTAGGGCCAAATATAGACTGTGAATAAGAGGGCAGGAAGAAAAGCAGGAAGGATGAAGAATGAAGCACAATTTTCAGTTGTGTTTTTACTCTAAAAGTGTTGAAAGATATTTCTCAGCATAGCTCTGTGCATAGTTATATCAATATATATTGCATTCTCCTTTGTAACATCAAATTACATTAGGATTAAGAACCACTCTGAGTTTATATGAAAAATTAGACACCGGACATAGAAATTTAAGTGCTGTATGTAAGAAAGTCAGCCTTAAAAGCAGAAATAGAGATAGGCAGAGCTACCAACGAATGGAGGACAGATAGGGGAGAAAGCCTCATGGCTTCTTTCCTCTCTTAAATGGTGACAGAGGAGGAAAACAGGGCTCACTTGGTCACTGAACAGATCACAGATGCAAATAATCCCTCTCAGGTTTTTTGTTTATAATTTTTCTACATGCTGCACTTTTAAGGTAAGCAATATTGATGATTCTTACAAAACCAGTCCTCAACTAGTCACTAGATTCATGTATGTGGAAAAAGTCTATTTTCTAAGGTCTTATTTTAGGAGTGCTCCGTACTGACTGCAGAGGATCCTGCAGTGTTCGAAGGAGCTTGCATCAAGTCCCCAGTTACTTTCAAAGTAGGTGAGTATTAGCCTGAATCTGATTCCAAGATTTGTAAACAGGCAAAACCAAGGTTTCACATCCTGAGAGGTGCCTGGGAATTTCACAGTCCAGGGCAGATTCAGGCAATGTAGCCTGAGAACAGTTCCAGCTAGAGGGAGACACAGTTATCTTCATTTCTCTGTGTATATATATATATAAAAGGTGGAATATGGGTTTGTAACCGTGCGGAGCTCTGTTGGTTTTGGTTGTATGACAAGGGAGAACCAGGACGATGGGGGCATAAACTGTCACTGCTGTACTTCACTTTCTCTGTTAAAGAAAAAGAACAGTTGAGCAGACATGGGGAATTTGCTTGATATCTTAGTGTAATATGTGTAAGCTATTCAATTGTTACAGACCTCTTTGAGCCTCAGTCCTTTATTTTCCTCACAGATTTGTAGCAACCCATTTACCTTAAGTCGAAAGCAGCAGGTACATTTCCCAGGCCAGAAGCAATTTCCTGTGCTCTGTGAGGCCTCTAAAACAGCACAGAGAATGCTGTTCTTCTCACCATCTCTGTTAGACACTGCTTACCCCCTTTCAAAAATTGCCCAGTAATCTGTATGTAAGAAATGCAGCAAATATTCCAAAAATGTTAATTAATAGTTGTCATGTTATGCGTTATTATTACCAAGTATTTATCCTTCCTCATGACTGGAGTCTTCAAATCTTTTGATCTTCCCTTTTTCTATAAAGTATTAAATCATTAGAGTTATGTCGAGTTTCAGGAAGAAGAAAAAAAAATAAAGGACAGGATTGTGATGAAAATTATAGCTTATACCCATTTAAACTTAATGAGTCACTTGCCATCAATACATAAAGTGCCTCTGATATTTTGGGGGTGAACAGGCTGTTATTAATCTTGCCCACTGCTTTTAATGCGTGATAGAACACTAATGGGTATGCAGTAAACAGAAACAATTAAGTAAATTTGCTGGAAAATGCTATGGAAGGTAACACCCTCCTCCACTTGACTATAACAGCCTTTCCACCATGTTCAATTAAGCACCATTAATAAAACAGGATACTCAGCCAGAAATATATTTTTAACCTTGTTCTCTGAATGAAACAATTGTGGAGCCACCACCCCCTCTTTCACAGTCAGACATTATCAGATGTGAAGAGTGGAATTTGTTTAGCTTGAGTAAACAAGGATCTACAAATGGGAGAACAAGGCACATAACCAAGGGCATTTGAAAGGTGGAGCAAAAAGAGACAGAAATACTTTAGGGTGGTTCAAGGGAGTACAATTAAAAATAATGGGATGAAATTGAACAAGGGAAAGAGTGAAAGCTCTGTTGCTTGAGTAATTTAAAATAAGATTCAACAAAGCATTAGGGATTGATCAGCAGACATGAAGCCAATCCTGTACATCTCTGGAAGATGTTAAAAAGGTGGAATGCAGTACTTGCTCTCTCTCCACATTTCTTGTCCCTCCTTATGTAATGCATTTTCTCTATTTTCCCCTCCTTCGCTTGTTCACTACTTATTACTCTTGTTATTTGCACCAGTCTGTTTTTTCTCAACATCCACTTTTTCAAAATTCAGAAGATGGAAAGTGTCCTGTTGACTTCATTGGTTTGGAACAGTATTCTTCAGCCTATCTCTGGGTTAAAGGAACAAATTTGAGGGGGAAGAACAAATTTGAGGTTTGAAGAAGTAAATCTGAGCGAAGTGTCCCTGGTAGAAGGATGTGCTAGGCCATGGACCTTTAAATGGGACAAGCAGTAAGGTTAGAAGTGTAGTACTAGGGTTCAGTTCAAGTAATAAAATAAAATAAAAAGTTTGGCCAAATACCAGAGAAACCTTTATGACAGAGATACGTTCTGCTTTGTTCAACAGTCATCCCAAGGGCAAAGATAGAATCTCTTACTGTTTAAAAATGGTTAGGACAATCCACTGGTGAATATTCATTGCCAGAAGGAAGGTGTAGTGCTGAAATCCTTCCATCTGTCCACATGTCAGTCAATATAGAAAATACCATATCCATAGAGAGTTTTTTCCCCATCTTATTAATGAATGAATTAATGAGAAAGAAAGAAAAACAAAAAGGAAGCAGAAGAGGGAGAGAGACATGGAGAGGAACAAAGAGAGAACAAAAGAAAGAAAGAGGGAAATAGGGAAAGAGGGAAAGAAAGGGAGAAAGGGAGAAAAGGGGAAAGAAAGAAAAAAAGAAAGAAAGAAAGAAAGAAAGAAAGAAAGAAAGAAAGAAAGAAAGAAAGAAAGAAAGAAAGAAAGAAAGAAAGAAAGAAAGAAAGAAAGATTTATACTTGACTAGAGGTTTTGACATAATTCTTTTTGAAATGTGAAAGGAGTTCCTTGTGACCGTTATCCTGACTAAAACTATCAAAACTCCTATAATATCAGCAAGATGATTAACTCTACATTTTTTTTTAAGTAGGAACTTTTTGATGTTCTTTTCTTACATGCTTCTGCTGCCTTGATTCCATAAGCTACAAAATTATAAATGTCCATATAAAATGTTTTGTACATTTGATCTCAAGATATTTTTTCACATCATTGTAGTTTAAATTGAGAAATAAGAAAATGCTCAGTGGCTCATCCCCAAAATGACTTATTATATATGTTTAGTCTGAGTATTCCTTATTTCCAGAAGTAGTCTCCAATGTGGAATTGGTTTCTCTGTCTCTTCTACTTTTTACAAAACTTTAACTAAACTTTCCTGGAAACTTTCCCTTCTATATGCTGACTCAGCATTCCCAATTCCTACTCTAGCGTTCTGCATATGTGTTTCAGTTTTGAACTTTATCAATCTGATGGGACTTTTGAGATTCTAAATTTAAGGGTCAATTTGTTTTTAATTTAGCAGTTTTGAAACAATACTTAAAGGACTGTTTTTTTTCTATTGGTGTTATCTCCCAACTTTAGTACTAATTTTAACTTCTATTCTCCTTCTTCCTGATTGCAAGATACCAGATAACCAAGATAGCTGAGATATCAAAGTTTGCACTATGCTGTCAGGTGCTTTTCATAATGGCTAAAGATTCTATTTGCTGCTTACCCGAAGTGCACACTTTCCAATACTATGCTAGAAACTGCTTTTAAAAATAAAGTTATAGAAGGAAAAAATAGTTAAAGGAATAAATTTTCCATGTCCTGATGATGTGTTTAATAGTTCTAACATGTATAACATTAAAATTTTATCAACAAATCACAAAAAGGACATTTTGTATACAGAAATAAATTTACCTTGCAACTATCCACAACACTTGCTTGTAATTTATTTTGGAGATACAAGACTGCTTTTAACCTAATTTTATTTCTTCAGGGGAGTGCAGAAGAAGAAAATGCTATATATTTTTCTGCCTCCTGCAAGAGGCAAACAGTTAACAGGACAAATAGCAATAAAGATAAAGAAACTGGATAGAAAATTAACATCTGTGTCTTCAGTAAATAAGAAAGTAGCATGAAGGCACATACTTGCTCCTTCACTGATTGGGTGTTTTGTTCCCATTGAGATGCAATGTATTTCAAGCAAATGAGAAACTCTTGTGTTGGTTTGTTATAGGAACATAAGGACCACAATTACGGCTTTCAGGGTCTTCCATGTCCACAGTTCTTAGTTTAAAAATGTCAAATACCAAAGGCCTCAGACAAAGATACCTGAAAAATTGCAATAGGCCAAAACCAGTCTTCCCACATGAAAAGTTACTTCCTAGTCATCTCTCAGTTGCATGCCAGCTAATTTTATCCATGTTTCTTCTTTAATTTCTTTCATGATGTGTATTTATATATACATATATAATCATATTATATTATACTATGTACTACGTATTATATAATATGTAGTATATGTAGCATTACACATTATCAGGTAAATATTATATATTTATTATTTATGATATATTATATTACTATATAAACAAATACTTTATTTAAATAAAAAATTGACTTGAATGTTGCTGAGCTCATGGATGCAGACATCTTTTGGAAACAAGCTATGCAGACTAATTGTGCACTATGTATATCATTTTAACAAATTTCAATGTGCTACCTTTTACAGGAGCAAAGTCATAATTTGTGATACCCATCTGTATAACCTGCCTATGGCTATGAGTTCTGGTACAGATCTTAAAATGACAACACCATGTGGATGCAGAACTTTCTGCTTGTTCTGTTGTTTTGCCACTGCTATGCTTTTTCATGTTGAACTGAGATTAGGAAATAAGGAAGCATGGACTTAATATCTGAGGATCATTAAGTGGAGATGGTACTCCATTCAAACAAAAGCATTTAATAAAATAAGTTTTCTCTCAATGACAACTGGGTTGTCAGGGAAGTGGTCACCCGGGCAACAGCATCACCTGGTAAGCATCTCTGGTCACCTGGAACAAGCCAAATGGGTCAGGTAACTATTGCAAAGGCTACAATAGCACAGGGGCCTGGCCATTTGCTCCTTGCAGGTCAGGCTGAGAGGGAAGGAGCTGTGGAGGGGGCTTTGCTTATTGCAAGGGAAATCTTGGACTTCTAAACTCATGTTAACAACTGGGCTGGCTCAAGGGAGGTTGAAGTAGTGTTGGGCAATGCGTAGGGTAAGGTGTCTCTAGGGCAAAGGAGGGCTTAGGACCTCTGCAAAACCAGCTTTCCTTCCTACCACTGTCTTGAAAGTCATACTAGCAACAGAAGTTACTCAGTGTAAATTGTGTTAAATGCAAGCTGCGGTGAGACCCTGAAAACACTGAGCTGTGGATGCCAACCACCTGTGGGGGTGGGAGGTGAGGTCTTTGGAGCCCAGAAAATCAACCGAGAGAACTTTATTAAATATTGCTCCTAAACATAAATGTAGGAACAGGACAGCAACCTGTTGAGAGCCGTTCACTTGACTTTAGCTCTTCTCCCACATAGTATTTTGTTATGAAGTATAACATTTGTATTTCTTTATCTATAAGCCTTTTTACCTTTTGAAACAATATATATTTTCCCTAACTTCAGCCATCTGAAATGTGTCTGTTTAAATCAGCTGTAGGATGGGGTGAATTGGTTTCCAGAGGTGTCTAATTTTCTTTATAATCTGTAGAGACAGCATAGTCAACTGTCTCTTTAGTGGCAAAAGCTGCATGGGATGAATCCCAGCCCTTTGAGATTCACCACTTGAAAATTCATGCCTAGATATTGCCACTTGAATAATATTAAAGTAAGCGTTAAGGATATCCTACATCTAGCTCTTACAGTAACCTCTAATTCTATTGATAAAATCATCTTTCCCATGAAGTGCGAATAGTTAAAGCTCTCCCCTGAGCCTTTTATTTTTCTGAACATTTAGATGCTGTTCAATATTTATAGTTAAGTTTCCAGTTGCACTTGTAAACACCAGAAGGTGGGAAGATTTGAAACCTAAATATAGGTTGCTGACCCTGGTCAGATGTTATATTTCAGATGCCAATAAGGAAATTTGCATATAAACTGTACTATCAATATCTCATTTCAGTAGGCTAAAAAGCTTGCTGTAATGGGTGTTTTATTGTGTCTTGCCCATTTTATAGAGCACATTTGCACTTTAAAATCTCAAGCAGGACAGAATGGGAGACTCCTAAATCCTGTGAGAAACAGAATGTTGAACATTGGAACTGCTACTAAAAATAATAGTAATAAAAAGGGATGATGTGTTTCCCCCCTCTTCCTATTCCCCCAGGAAATCTTCTTGAGAGAATTGGGGGTTGTTTGTTTGTTTGTTTGTTTGTTTGTTTGTTTTTAACATCCAAATGTTGTCTGAAAATGCTTTAAGAAAAGTTGTTGTGGTAACTGTTGTAAATATTCTACTTCTTTCTAGATCAAAATTTTAGGTCACCTGACACTTTCCAGTACAGAAGATGGCATCCCATTCTTGTAGTGTTATTTGTACTATAGCAATTGCTCTTTGTAGTGGCATAGTAGAGCGCTGAGTTTTGAACTATAACACAGACTGAGATGTGAGCTCCCCAAATGTACTGAGGTGGAAAATGTAAAACAAACTATTTAATGAAAATGTTTCAATCTTAACTCAAAATATTTTAAGAATCAAGCTAATAAAAAAATACAGAATCTGCAGGAAGTGGCTACTTTTCACAGCAGGGTAGCGGGGATGGGATGGGACACAAAAGAACCATTTTCTGCCAAAGAAAAATGTGAGTGATTTTCTTTCATTAGTCTTAGAATAATACCTCTTGATGAGGTATTATGAGTACTGACCACAGGAAAAGGGAGAAGGGAAAGAAGAGGTTGCCCTCATAAGCTTTTCAATTGCAAGAACCGTCATCAAACAAATATCTGTCATATTGTAACTTTTCCCACGTCATTGGAACAAACACAACTTCTGTATTGTGGAGTGCCTGCAATTATAATTTGCCTCCATGCCCTGCTGCTCCATCCTAACTTAAATGTTAGCAAAATCCTACAGAGAAGGGATTACTTTAGCCATTACACAATTAATGAAATCTACAGTACCTTTTTAATGCTTTCTCTAACTTCAAGAACTCCTGTGATGGTGTTCTTGTCTCTTTCTCTAAGAGACTAGTCCTATCATCTTATTTCGTTCCTCTGATATGTAGACCAACCCTTTTGTCCAAATCTAGTCTGATCCAGAATATTTTCAAGTGATAAGTAAAACTTCTTCAGTAAGTTTTGAATCAGACCATAAGAGCTAGACTGATTCTTGCTACAGCTCCTTTACTTATTGAACAATAACAAAATGAAATTATATTCCTTTGGACTGTTCATTTTGCTACCATATTGCACAAATCTGCTTCCCCGAGACATATGTATTGCAGATAACATTTAGAAAAAAATATTTTAGGAGATTAAAAATTCTTCCTCCCCTAATATAAAGTGTTTTAATGATCATGATCCTTTCAGACTGTCCAAAAGTCAAACTTGCCAGTTTTTCACTGTTCAATTTGGAGGAGGGAAGGGACAAATCCAATACAGCTTACAAAGTATCTGAGCCCTCCAGCAAGTGTCAGCATTATCCAAGATAAACTCACATCAGAACAGACGCCTTAATTTACAACTAGGTTTTATATTCCACAAATAATTTATTAAGATACAGAACATTCATCCATCGGGATTTAGAAATAAGCTCATATCCTGTACAGATTGCACATTTCAGCTTCAAATTGGAAACAAAGGAGTCACCAAATATTATTAACACAGCTGCAGTGTTGTAATGGATGCTGAGGGTAGCTTCCAGCTGAGACAGTCTCAGCGTGGTGCTTACTGGCACAACCACAAGAAGGGTCCCATTTGGCATGGCTTGAAGAGCCCTTTGGAAAGACAGGGATCTGAGATCAATGTTTGTAGCAATGTGCAGAAGTCTGACTGTGCATGCATACCTCTGCTTTGAATAAAGCTCCTATTGCATTGATATTTACCTGTCCCATTGACTGAATAGGACCGGAAAATCAGTGGATAGAGGATTCTCCTTATTCAGTGGATTTGGTCGAATGTCTACATGCCAATTTGCTGGATGAAACTTAAAGTGAAACATTAAATTAGAAGAATCAAAATCCATTATAATGCTTAGCTTATGTGCAGTGTTTCTACCATGGCATTTATGCAGCTTCCTTTCTGTGCAGAAAGAGAGTCAGCTTTAATGTGACACAGACCACGTGTGGTGAGAATTGCTCCTTTTGGAAAATTGACACTAGTATTTCTCAGGAAATAGCTGTAGGAAAGATAGTCTACAAGATATGCAGGTAAGATCTTATATCCCAATCTTACCTGCAGATTTCTAGCAGACATTTGTGGACTACTTACTAGTCAACTGGAGTCTAAGATTGCTGCTGGGATCCTCTTGGAGGTGAAACACATATATATTAGTAAATCTGAGGAATTCAGCTGATGATTTGCTAAAAAATTCCAAACTAGTAGACTTAACTTCACTGCAAATAACTGCTGCCTCCAGTCTGTTTAGATTTTTTTTTAAAAAACAAAACAAAACAAAACAAAACAGAAAAAAACCCAACCAACTACCTCTGATCTACACATGGACTTATTTGCTTGCAAGAAAGTCTGACTAGCACAAAAACTGCACGGTACTTGCTCAGCACTAGCTCCACTAGTTACTATGAAAACATCAGAACTGGTCTCTCTTTCCCACCATGTCTTTCTCAGGAAACAAGCTGAAGACTTTTAAAGGTCTTCTGCATCTGAGTCAATGGGCTCAACATAATCTGAGTGAGTGGCCAAGGAGCTTTCAGATAATACGTTGCTGAGACCAGTGCATGGATGTCTGAACAGATTAGTAGAGATCTTATGGTTCCCTCCGATATTGGAAAGAGTCTGCAGAGTAGGTTTTCCTTAGCGGCACCAAGATTGAGAGTAGGTTTTTCTGTTTATTCTTTATTTGTTCTTCAGCAGAAATAACTGTCCAAGAAGCACAATACTGCCAAATTCTTAAGCACCCTATAAACATTTATTGAGACAGTCAGTGTCTGAAAAATTTTGCAGTGTAAAAACAGGAAGGAAAAGAAAAAATACTATAATTTATTTGCAAGTAGGAAACTAAAGTCAGACAGTAAAAGGCTTCTTTCGTGAAATCACATGGGAGGCTTCTCCCAAGGGCAAGGAATGAGGGAAGTTCTATTTCTCACCTCATCATCTCATCAGGACCATGCAACAGTCCTTTCTCAAAAGTCTGCATCCTTCACACAGATATTACAGAAATGAATATTTTCTAGCTACCAGATATTTCATTCAAACTCTCCACTGAGTTCAGGCAGTATAAAGGTTTGCAAGCACTTTTGCTTTGTGGACACTTAACTAATACAATAACCTTTTGGTAGGCAGGGAGAGCAATAGGATTCATACCGTTACTTTTTTAATAGGACATTTTCTACACATAGTTTGACAAAGACCTACAGCATTAAGCATTGCTTACATTGTTCCCCTTTGTTCACGTACTTATTTGCTCATGATTCATTTAAGATTGTGTTGTTTAAAAAAAAAAAANTTCTTTTTTTTTGCAGCCTTTGTCCAGGAAAAAAAAAAAAAAAAAAAAAAGAATTGAATTGTAAATTAAAGAAAAGGACACAGATGTGCTGCTTTCTCATCTCTTGTCTGAACTTTGAACTACAATGCTCTTCAAATGTAAACAAGTAAATAACAGCACAGAACAATAATTCCATACAAGTCTCATGCATTTATTAACAATCAAATTCCACTCAAAAAATGAGTACTTTATCAGCCAAAAAGGAGAAAAGTAAATCTACATTCAATCAGCTGCTAAGCAAAAAATCTTACCTTGTGCTTGATTTCAAAGGCCTTGAAACATTCTATATCTCATTTCATACCTTTCATACCAAGAAGATAGTTCTCCATTATTTTACAGTATTCCATTTATTAATATATTTTAAATATCTGTGTTATTAAAGAGGAGGGGGGGGTCAAGTCCATATATTTTGAAATTAACAATAAGACATAAGACATAAATTTTAAAAATGTGTTTAAAAGTTTGTTGTTTGTTGTTTGTTTTTTTTTTTTTAAACCCAAGATTGCATTTGATATACCAAACTATTTAGAAGCAATTGAACAAATAGTGAACTGTTCTATCCAGTGGTTCATAAATATCAGAGACAGGAAGAGCAGTGCTGAGGCAGGGTCTGTACATAGGGATAACTGCTGACCAAATATGTCTTTATATTACCTTGTATAATACATACTCTAAAGAAGTTCCAGATTCCTTAGAGACATATGCTGGAAAAAGCAGTTAAGAATACTTTTGTGTTGGGAAATATAATTCTTTCTAAAATAATAGCAATTATAAATGATTAAGCAAATATTCAGTTGTGCACTATAGTTTTAAAACAGTATAAATAGGTGATATTGCTGTAAAATAATGAGAGGATTTTTTTATCATATTAATGAATCTTATGAAGAGGAATGCAATGCTAAACATGACATAGCAGAAACTTGTTATATGCTGAAGTTTTACCTATATATTAGAAAGAAGATATAATATTTCTCTTCAAAGAAGATACATATTTTGTTGAGACTGCATAGATACTGGATGGCTAAATAATCGGTGTTATAATAATGGGTTGATTTTCAAGTTTGAGAGGGCACATAATTAGTATTTGTACTTTGATGAAGGCTAGATCCACATCACCATTGCAGTTTTTGCCACTGGAACTGTGCAAGCATTTACACAAGATTTAGAAGGAAAGGAGTTGGTATTTCACATCTTCAGCTGTTCAGTGTCTATTACATAGTCCATCTGTGTGTGAGCAAGGAAACATACGGGTCTCCTACCACTACCACCTGTGAGACTTGCACTGTATTTAGCTTAAGCTGCAGCAGTTCATAACCTCAATTTTAAGAGTCCCTGTTCAGATTCCAAAGATGATAGTTTTGCATTTATGAGCATTTCTGTAGACTAGGTGATGTCCAGACCAAGTTCTTGGAAAGGAGAAATCGTCTTATGAAGCTGTGAAGTTATTTCCTTCCATTAGTCCAAAAATGGATACTTGTAAAGGATTGTTCTACTTTGCAGTTGTTGGCTCTTCTTGGCTTCCAGAGCAGATGTCCAGACCATCATGTACAAGTGTAGCTCTGCTGTATAGGATCCTTCCAAAAGTAATCTATTTACTATTAGCAAGCCTTTACTAAAATCATTGCTGGAAGACAATTTCTTTTTCTCTGTAGGAACATCCAGTTAATTAGTTATTCCTCTTAGTTGTCCTTCCCTAATAAATCAGCTGCTCGAATATGGAGGTAGTCCACCAAACTGTGCAGATGAATGTTAAATCTGAGTGCCAAGGATTTCCAAACGTCTCAAAGGCAAACAAAGTAGGGAAAGACAGTGAAGGGTATGGTGTGGGAAGGAGAATAGGAAGGCGCAGTGCTGCAAGTGCCTATTGATGTTATGAGACTTACTAGGTGCTTTGTTTCTCATGAATATGAAATGATGTCCTCTGTTACAAGCACAGGTATGTCCTTACTAAGGAGATCCATTGGTGAGTTGTAAATGATTAACTATGACCTAGAAAATGTAAAGAGTTCAAAACAGAGAACAAATACAGTTAATGGCGATATGGGCAATTCAGATTCAGTTCTATATTTTGACCTCAGGCTATGTTTGGAGGGGCTAATAGAGGCACCTGTTTTGGTCTTCATAATGTCTAAGAAAACAAGCACTAATCCTGGTAGCACACCCAGACCAAACCTTGATCGTTTATTTCAGAAGCCTCATTTAGATTTGTCAGCATCTGAAATGTAGATGCCTGGCACCAACAGAGTGCTTCTAAGGGTGTAAATTAGATGCACAAGCTCTTTATACCATGAATAGAGAATGTTCGCTGCTTCTGAAGAGTGATTCATAGTGTACTAGTGAAATGTCTCCCTTTCCATTGCCTTAGGTAGGAGCCTAAGAACTCCTGTTGGTTGACTGAGTTTTCCTAAGCTGAGCTGCCAAAAAGCTTGCTAGGAGAAGGACAGGCCTGGGGACAGGGACAGAGATTACTAGTTTGCGGTTTCACAGCCATATTTTCAGGTTTTAGATCAGATGTAATTTTTCAGGCAAATGGCAGAGTGGTTATGACTTACACTGCAACAAGCTAGTGATTACAGCTTATGCTAAAATATGAAATACCTCAATTCCCGACTGGAGCCTGGGAGAATCACAACATCTCAGCATCACAGAATGGTAGGGGTTGGGAGGGACCTCTGGAGATCATCTAGTCCCACTCCTCTGCTAAAGCAAGTTCACCTAGAGTAGGTAATGATCAGAAATGACCAGTTCCCATATTTCAGGAAATTGCCTTTACCATCCGTCAGACTGGGAGGAAACACCACGCAACTTCTCAAAGAGCTGAATAGAATTTTGTATGTCTAAAGCACAATGCAGAATAATTACACTTAGTAAATACGTGGAATTAAACAGGAGAGGGGTTTATGTTTGACTTGTAACAGGAAGTGTCAGCCATACCTTCCCTAATATTTTCTTTCACACACATTAAATTCCCTTTCAAAACCAGGAGATAGTAAGTAGATTGGGTGGGGAAATAAGCAATGCTTCCAGAAGCAATTCCTCTGCTCAGTAATGGAGAGATTCCTTTGCCCTTGCTCCAGCTGTGGGGGCTAAGTTATAAGGGATCTTCTAGGCTATCAATCCACTGCCAGTTAGCGCTGGTTATCTCATTTTCTGTGTGTGCTCATTTTGTACCTACCATTCCATAAGAATGTTAAGTATATCATCACATGTATTCAAGGCTGAAAATATTTCACACTGAAGTTTCCTTGGGAAGCTGTCTTTCAGAAAAAGATCGCTTTCTGCTGGTTTGTGGATCTGACTGCATTTTTAATTTGCAGAAAAGTAACATATTCTAATTCAACCTGTGAATAGCCAGAGTTCAAAACCAGCCTGCTGATTAAGAGACTCCCTGTTCTACTTATAGAACAAAAAAATACAATAGAAAAAAAGTGGTAGTAGTTGTTGGAAGTGGTGTGTAGGAAGGGGAAATATCCCAATGCAAAGAGGAGTCTGGTTTTGGAAAGATTTCTCCCTTTTTCTTTTCTCTGTGTTTGGTTTTGGGATTTGTTGGGCTTGGGTTTTTGTTTGTTTGTTTGTTTGTTTGGGGTTTTTTTTAGGGAAACTGCTGTCGTCTTTGTGGAATGTGGTTAGCAGCTCTGTTTACTTCAAAAGTAATCACTTCTTGATTCAAACTGCTTCACCAGTAAATAGAATATCTTAGGACATTAATTATATGGGAGAGAAGTCTGTGTGAAGGAGCTGTTACAATTCATTACTGTACTAGAACTATCCAGAGAAGAGAGAAAATGTAAGGATAGAGGTAATTGTTATTGCCTCAGCTTCTTATGGTATTGGGATAGATGGATTGTAAATGGGTTATCTTTCTCCCTTGTAATAAAGTGAGTACATACACACAGCACAAAGAGGAAAGTTAAAAGTGTAGCCAAACAGCATTACATCAGCGGAGCTGCAGACTGTCTGCTGGGAACTCAGAAGAGCAAGGCAATTGCAGGTGTGATACTGTGCTCAGGGATTAACCTGTTAGCAGCTGGTTTTCTGCAAAAGCAAGAAAATAAATCTCTCGGTGTAATAACCATAGACTAAAATTGAAGGAAGCTATTCCAAATTTCAGATGGCTATTAAACATTTCTGCTGTAGTCTTTCTATTTATTATGAAATGCTTTACCTCTGCATTCATGTGTCCAAGCATAAGGAATGGGGTATTACTTCCCCCTTTATAAGTAAGTGTGCATGGCTGAATTAATATTTGCCTGTGACTTCATTTTTTCAGTGTTCAACACTGAAAGATCAGTATTTATCACCCCATGTGAAGCCTTTAAACTAAAGGGTTTCAGCTGTCAACAAATCTCTATTATTTAGACCACTACTTCTAGTCAGGTTAAATAGTAAAATAAAAGTTCTGTTCATATACAATTTACTCATATAATGCTTGTGGTTTGTATCAGCTGGTGTGTGAAAGAGTAACTGTGAAAGAAAGAGGAGAAGATAGATCATGTTTGATATAGTTTTAAATAGATTTATAACAATATTTTTGGTAGAAAATACTGAGAGTTAAAAGAAAAAACAAAACAAAACAAAACAAAAAAAAAAAAACAACCAAACCTCTTCCTCCTCCCCTTCTCCAATTCCAAGCAAAACTCAGCTGAAAAGTGTTAGAAGTGAAGGGAAACTGCAGATTAAGACAAGGTTTTACTTGCTACATCAAATTATTTCTTTTTTCATCACAGAAATTACATTGTTACCTAAAAGACAATAGCTATGCCAGTATATCCTGTAGCTTTATATGCACATCCATGAATATTATCTTTCTTTTACCTGTTTTGGACAGTAGCATTGAGTTTAAGATTGCTAAAGCATTTGTACATACCTCTTTAAATGATAAATGTACTTCTCCATTCAATGTCTTGTACCTTATTCTGATTAATTTGCAGATCAGAATGAAGTATACTCCAATTATCATGCTCAGTAAGGTTTTTTTTTGCTTAGTTGTTGTAATAATAATAATAGTCATAATAATGGCATTCCACATTGTACAATTCTTATTTGTAAACTTGTTCATATTTAAAGAACAATGTTTCATTCCAAAGCTGATCAACAATTTTCACTTGGGTTTTACCCTCCCATTTAGGCCAATATTTAGAACATGTTTCTACACTGAAGTATTCCCACTAGAAAACTTGCAAGTTTAAAAGTGTGCAATTTATTTCAGTTTAACTAGGCCATAACAATGCCCTCAAGTGGATACATATCTGTAATCTCTAGCTGTTAATCAGAGTGCTGTATTTTCAAACTGAGAGCTGAATCCTCTAAGTCGACTAGTATAGTTTCCATGTGGCATTCTTTACCCAGTGTTCAGGGAGAGAAAGAACACATCCAAAATTCTGTCCTGTGGAACATTCTGCCAACACCCCGTAGCACCCTCTAAAGAAGCGAAACCAGCTGAAATAATTCAGATGAGTTTGCAGACTTCTGTGGGAAGAACAGAACAGTAGACATGGATCCAATGTGTCTTGGGCAAGATCAAAGCTGGAAAAAGACACCTCTCAGCCAAGAGCGGTGACAGACTGTTTCAAACCTGAGTGGCAATGATAAAGAATTACAATTAAGGATTAGGGGGGAATAACCCCATGCACTGATACCTGCTGAGAAGCAGGTCTGCAGAGAAGGACATGGGAGTCCTGGTAGACAACAAGCTCTTCATGAGCCAGCAATGTGCCCTTGTGGCCAAGAAGGCCAATGGTATCCTGGAATGCATTAAGAAGAGCATGACCATGGTCGATGGAGGTTCTCCTCCCCCTCTACTCTGCCCTGGTGAGGCTACATCTGGAGTTCTGTGTCCAGTTCTGGAATCTCCAGTTCAAGACAGACAGGAGAGAGTTCAAGACACACTGGAGAGAGTCCAGTGGAGGGCTACAAAGATGATGAGGTGACTGGAGCATCTCTTGTATGAGGAAAGCCTGAGAGAGTTGGGGCTGTTTAGCCTGGAGAAGAGAAGACTGAGAGGAGATCTTAACAACACCTATACATTCCTAAATGGTGAGTGTCAAGAGGAGGGGGCCAGACTCTTCTCAATGGTGCCCGGTGACAGGACAAGGGGCAATGGACACAAACCGGAACACAGGGATTTCCATCTGAACATGAGGAGAAACTTCTTCACTCTGAGGGTGACAGAGTACTGGGACAGGCTGCCCAGAGAGGTTGTGGAGTCTCCTTCTCTGGAGAGATTCAAAACCCACCTGATGTGATCCTGTTCAACCTGCTCTAGGTGATAATGCTTTAGCAGGGAGGTTGGACTAGGTGATCTCCAAAGGTTCCTTCCAACCCCTACCATTCTGTGATTCTGTGATAGGTGTCAATGTCTCATGTCTGTAGACCGTCTGAGATGTAAATAGTCAAGGTTAATAACATATATGTTACAAGCACTGTGCGTGTTCCTAGTGCAAGCCTTTCCAGCGCTCTGGGCAACACAAGCAAGATGCTAAAGTGTTTGCTGGAGTTTGAATTTCTGCTGGGTTCAGAATCATTGTGTTTAGAGAATGAGGTCTCAAGAGCGGCTCAGATGCAAAATGGTTCCCATCCAGTCAACATCTCTTGGCTAAAGCTCATTATCTTTTCTTGTTTATGTAGAAATTGACATAGTCTGGCATTTTCCATTTCTCTCTGCCCTTTATGACTATGCTGTTGCTCTCTGATTTTCACTAACATGCTACCCAGCTTTGCCTCTTATTATCTGTACTCATAACTTCTGAGATCTCTGGACTCTTCTTTTTCAGATATTGAGTTCATTCTACTGACATTGTCCATTTCTCCTTCTTTATTTTATAATCCTATTTCCTCTTGGTAGTAAAATGGGCTGCCTAGAACTTTTGTCCCATTTTCATAGGTTGTTTTGACCTAAATTTTCACATTCTTAACCACTTCTTTTTTTCCCCATGATTTCTGCAAATTGCCTAGTAGAAAACTTGGGTCATTTTTCTTTTCCCAGTGAGCATATATCAATCTTATTCTCATCTCTTCAGATATGGCTGAAGCTAATGCAAACTTTTTTAGACTTTTCATGGAAGTTTAATAATTTGCCTAGGTAACCAGCATACGATCATCTTCTGATTGGCCTGAAAACGCCCCAGTGCATTGCAGTCTCCTGCAGTGCTGAATGAACCAGGTACATCCCCATGTTTCAGAGGTTTCAAAGGAAAGTTAATGGTTGATGGTAACACAGCAGGAGTGGCAAAGGAACTGTGAACCTTTCTATAAATACTGAGGCAAAGACACAGACAAACAATTGAAGTACTAACAGTGCTGAAAACAAAAAGGTTCTTTAACAGATCCTGAGTCATCCATTATTTCTGCATGTTTTGTATTACGGCCCCATGCACCCTACATATCAACAGCAAGATGACCCCATCACAGAGATGGAAGGCAGAGTTTAAGGGCCATTGAACACTGTGATTTTTCCCCACTGCATCACAATTACAGAAAACCTGTGCTAAATAACATGATGCTGGTTTGCTGTGAAAATTCACAGTATTTGTGTGCTAGCCACACTTCTTGCTGTCATTGCCTTTTAGCAGCCCTTTTGGTTGGTGTTACTCATTTATGTACAGCAAGGGCCAGGCCCACAGACTGAATATTCCTGCCATGCACCGAGGTAGTCTATTCTCCTTTGCATTGCACTAGACATGGGCCCAGAGCAACTCCACAGACACAAGCCTCCTTGAATGCCTGGGAACTTAATATCCAGAACCAAATATGAACTTCTTGGTTGACTGACCATGCACTGAATTAAGCTTCTGTATCTAAATGTGATAGATGCTATCTTGGCCAAGACACTGAGGTCTGAACGTGGAACTTCCAGTTCCAAATAAAAGCAAAAGATGTTACAGCTTAAGCAAAAAAACCCCAAACAAACAAAGAAAAAAAAACCCAAACAAACAAACCCCAAAAACAAACCTTTTTTGGGGGCTTCTATACTGTGTTTTGTAACACACTGCTGAGTGGCAGACACCTCCAAAATTAAATGCCACTAAGATCAGGTTTATCTGTGTTTCATCTTGATTTCACAAGCATTTTAACTTGTGTATCAACTAAAAATCATATTAGACTGTAGAGAGCAGAAAATACTGCAGAACTTCTCACTTCATAAAATCACTGCTAGGAGTCTTAACTACGGCTGGATGTGACAGAAGATTCCCCAGTTCTCCCCATACTGTGGACAGTCACCTTTGCAAGTCTTTGAAGGTGCATTCTATGAAAATTAGCAGCCTCTGTGAGAAATTTTGCATATGTATTGACTACAAACAAATCACCTCTTAGCCTTCTCTTTAATAAGCTAGGTAGACAGAGCTGCCTATAAGCCATGTTTAGAAGGCATGACTTATCTTTTTAGCCTTTTTTCTGAACCTTTTCCAATTGTCTTCCCATCTGTATAGCAGGAATAATAACGCTTTCCCTATCGCATAAGATCAGGCCCTATTATTTCCTCCTAATTGCTAATCTCCAGGATTATGTTCAAAGAGAAACATGAAATAAGTATATTGTTATTGACAAGCATTTAAAAAAGCAAATATCCCATTTTCTAGATTTAATTCATTCAGACATTTATTTTCCCTCTTAGGGAAACCTAGGATGGGTGAGAAGGGAGAAGCTGTGAGGATGGCATTGGTGGTGAAAGACTTTTGTCAGTGCCCTCTGGATGACAACCAAATGTGCCCCAACAAGCATTGCTATCTGGGCAGTTAAACTGATATGTCTCCTCCCATTCTAGTGCCATTTGTTGTGACTCAGCAGGCACTTTGGGGACTCTTTACAGCCAGCGTGCAGGTGTAGGACATTACACGAATGAAGTGAGGACAGTTTGCGTGATGATCGCAGCTGCAACAGTGACAGTCATTGACCCTGGTTGTTGAGAGTTATTTGCTTTGCGTTAATCAGTAAAGCACTTCAGCTATTTATTTTTGTCCACTTTGCAATCCAAAGACATTAACACCAGCTTTGGAATGATTGCCAGAATAGGCCATTTCGCTTGTCTTTTCCACCTTCTCACCGGGATATTATTCTAAGTTAAATATATCTTTTGCTTTGAGCCACATGGAAGGGGCAGTGTCGCGGCTCTGCTGCAGGAATGGGCTAGCAACCAGCTGCAATTTGAAAGCTGCTGATGACACAGCCTTCTGCCAGCACAGCTCTGTCAGTGAAGGAGTGTCAGAGATGCTGTTTTACTGGGAAAGGGAGAAAAGAAATAGACTTTTACCGGTATAAAGCTTTTCACTCCTGGGCCTTCATCCTCTTATATTGCTGCAAGGACCAGTTTCATGAGTAGGGCTATGTTTGAACTTGGCCGGTCAATCATTACGCAAGGAAATTACCCCAGCCGAGGCATAGTTAGAAAGTCACAAACTGAAACAGGGGCTTTTGATTCCTCTCAGAGTTTGCCCCACTCTTGTGATGAAGCTGGCAGTGATTAGTTCCATGCTACGAAAGGCAAATGTGGTACATAGCCTCTGCTGCGTTCATGTTACAGGTAGCTCTGGGATGGTCTGCAGAGGCCCCGAATGTATTGGACCTCCATCAAATCTTCATTTATTTTTATTCTTAAGAGCTCTAGCTTAACTTGAGGTGCAGGTATCTAAACAAGGTTATGGTGAAAGCCACTAAAAAACCAAACCAAGCCAAACCAAACCAAACCAAATCAAAACTAAAACCAACCTGTCTAGAATATGTCTTTTACTGATACAACATTTAAGATACACTTTTTTTTTTTTTTAGGAGCTTCAAAATTAAGTTAAGCTTGGCAACTTCTCCTTTTTTTTTTTTTTTTTTAAGAAAGGACACAACTTAGAAATAGCAGAACTTACACACAATTACATTCCTCACAGAATTCAAGTTATTCCTTGAATAGCTTGGTAAATTTTCTATCAACATGAAAGATGAAAGAAAAAAAAACAAAAATGTGAGATGGTTTGAATTTACACAGCTAGTGACAGAGAAAAAGTCTTTCTGGGTTGTGGAATCCCAGTGAGAACAGGGCATGATTTTTCTGCAGTATGATTCTTCTTTGGCTGGAATCCACCAATATCTCAGATCACCTTTTTTTTTTTTTTTTTTTAATTTCTTTATAATTTTGTTT
>VXBL01007717.1:86324-109104 GCA_013400195.1 Aramus guarauna
ATTTTTTTTTGTTTTAGTTTCGTTGTGTAATTGGGGGGGGGGGGGGGGGGGGGGGGAAATAGGCCTTTTGTTTCACTTCGTTTGAATATTTCACAAAAGCATTCTGCCAGGTTTTGCACTCCAGAAACTATCAGAGCAGCGCACAGTCGTGATGAAGCTGGGTGTTTCCTGAGAAGCTGAACAAGGAGGTTATTTGGGACAAAGAGCTACAGCTTCTAGAGGGTGCAATGGTAGATCATGAACCAGGAAGAATCAAGCAGGCCCAGGTTCAAAAGTAAGCATATAGATGTAGGTTAGAAATTGGTCAAATTTGTTGAACATACAATGTTTATTTTTACTACTCAAGCTCACCTATAGTGTTTTAAGCTAACTTCATGACTTTGAGAGGTTTAAAAGTATGATGCTTTGCTGCTTATGATCATATTGCTGCACCTTTTTTTGTTGTTGTTTTTAGCATTTTTCTGCTTTGATAATTCAACAAGATAAGCCCAGTTTCACTTCTGACCAGTTAATGCAGAAGTACATGAAAACTATGCTGTGTTTCTCTTCTCTTTTTATCACAACAGTGGTTTCTTTGTCAGGGTAATGGAGACAGACATTTCACAAGTCTCAGTCTCTTACCCACATCATTTTATGATGTGACTATCTTTTTGGTTCATTTCAGATGTCTTTTAAAAGCTTTTACTGGGCTTCATCTCAGGCATTTTGCTGCTTAATTCTTACGTGTATGATCCTTTACTAAATGGAGAGCTTAGAGTTTAACACCTTTCATTCCTCTTAATCTTTGCAACCAAATTTCAGATGATGCCTTGCTCTTATGCATCTGTCTTCAGGAGGATGGTTCTGTGTTTGTTTGCTTTTTGTTTGTTTGTTCTTTTCTTATTTGTCAACACAAACCTTTTGATTCACCTCTTTGTTGCTCAGGACAATCTTATGTCCTTGCAAGCAAACCACATCACTCACAGTGCAATAATGGCCATCATCTTTCAAACCCCCCTCCCCCTCCCCCCAGAAAAACCTCAAAATAACCACACAAAAAAATTCAACCCACACAAAACATTCATAGTATCACCCTACAAAGGGGTGTGGGATTTCTCATGACTCATTTTTCTTAGATGAGGTCAACCTAGTGGCTGTGTCTTTGTGGTAAGTGGTGTAGCTATTTTCCTTACTTTCATCCAAGTTTTGATTCTATGGCATATCCATGAATTTCTTTGAGTAGCTAGGTATGGCACTTCCTAATTTGTGTCCTGGTGAACCAGCTGAAGTCTTTGTTCTGCTGCTTATTTTCTTCAGAGAACTGCCACAAAGAATTTTAAATGGGAGTCTTGTCCAGAGGTAAGTAAGAAAATGTGATATCATCTTGTGTGAGCTGTCTCGTGTTTTCATCCAAGGAAAAGAAATTTTGCTGCAGAAGTGACCAAGCCCTTTTCTGACACTGCAATAATTCAGTGAGACCTCTGTGGCAAGTCTCTGTGACACTAGTGGTCGTATCTATCTTCATAGATGAAAAGCACCTGGGATTCTTCTTGGGCACTGAAAGCAGAGTAATGGCCCTGCCCTGTATTGGCTTAACTTGCTTATCCTCTGAAACAAAGTAATTGCATGTGAACTACTAATTAGAAATAATCTCTGGATTAAGCTAACTCCTTACCCATGTCTGAAAAATGATTCAAAGAGTTCTAGATGTCTTAGGTCAAAAATATGCCACAGGCAGGTCTAAGTATATTACTCTGCAGCTGAACAGGTTCCTGTGCCCAGATATATTCCCTGGCACTAAAAAAATTCAATTTATTTGTACAGATATTGCTACAGGATCCTTGATAAAAATATAAATTTATTATTACAATGTGATACACGAATGTCTCATGCTGCCATGTCTTTCACCTTAGATGCTTCTGAAGACATTTACCAAGCAAGAATAAAACACTGTTCCTGGAGTAAAATTCCCTTTAAGTCCCTGCAAATTCTGTAGGTACATTTGAGAACAGAATTTAATCTACAGGAGCTGATGGTAAACCCATTTTCCCAGTGCCATCAACTCTGAGGTGCAACATGGGCAGTTCCTGAAAGAAAAAAAAAATAAAAAAGGAATCTGTAGCCAGCACTCAGACCACTCTTTTTCCATGGCCTGACTCTGTTTCTGTCTCATTGTATTAATGTCGTCTCAGCTCCAGATAGTGTCAGTGTCAGTTACATTCCCTTCAGTGAGCCACAAAAAGCACCTACAGCATTTTGTGCACTCAACCTGGAGGCAATCTGCTAACACTCAAATGCTCATTGAATGGAAAATGATGCAACAGTTGGGTAGCTGGAAATATTATACTGTGCAATAAACAACATGCTTTTTCTGTTGTCTCCTCTCTGACCCATCACAGACAGGCATCCCTCAATGTATCTCATTTGTGGGAGACTAAAGAGTTAAAAGTCAAGTAAGGTAATAGAGACTAAAAACTGCTGAGGATGAATATAATCAGCTGAATAGGTCTTCCTCAGATTTTAATGCACTTGATATCCCAGAGATTGTGACTCTGGTCAAAGAGAGAGCATGACTACCTCTATTTTATCCTCCTTCCTCTGAAATTGCCAGCATATTTGGGATGCTTCTTTCAGCGTTTTGAGGAGTTTTATTAATGGATTGAGAGGCATATTGCTTTGTTTTCTGTACAAAGGAAAATAAAGAAAAAAGCAAAATTTGCTTATTTTTTTCTCTAGATTATTCTTTTATTCTTTTTGATGTGTTTCTACAAGCCCTTTACACCGTAAAAATCCTCCCTACCTTTTGTGGTTTAGCCCCAGCCCCAGTCAAGCACCACGCAGCCACTTGCTTACCCCTCCCCTGGCGGGGTGGGGAGGAGAACGGACAAACAAAGGGAAAAGCCTCGTGGGTTGGGGTAAGGACAGGTTACCGGGACAGTAAGGGAGAGAGAAACAACGATATTACTTATAAAGGAATATACACAATGGGTGACAACAGAAAGCAATTTCCCAATCTGATGACCGACTAGATGCTCAGCCCACACTCAGACCATCCCAGGGCCACATGACCTGGTCCTCCCTGACTAGCTCCTTCTTATGGTGAGCACAACGTCACGTGGTATGGAATAACCCCCCAGCTCGCTTGGCATACCTGTCCTGGCTCCTTGTGAAAATTAACTCTATCCTAGCAGATACCAGAACACTACCCCATTTTGGGGTGTTTCAATTAAAAACCAAACCACCAGCACCAAAACCAACCAAATAACCAGCCAACCATTTTTTAATGAAAATATGGTATTTTACAGTAACTTTTTTTTTTTTTTAATAGTATATACTCTTTCAATATCAAGATGATTCTTAGTAATCAGTAAAAATTATGTCAGTCCTTGGTCTTACCATTTCCCTAAGGTCTCACATTCAGTGTGAAAAAGACTGAGCTTTGCCACTTTACACCAACAATGCTATCTTCTAGCATGCTCTACTTCTGCAGATATTAATAATTTTCTTGATGTGGCAAGTTCACCTTTCAAGTACAGTTATGAGTCCTACCATTATGACAAAATAAAAGGTCACAGCTATTGCAGCAAGTGGCTGAAAAACGAGAAAGTACCTAAGGGCTAGCCAGGAGACCTGGGACAATAAAAAATAATTTTTGCTTGTATAGTCCAGTAACTCCTATTTCCTCATCATAGCCACATTCCCTCAGAGGTAAAGCTATGAGGTGCCCTTTCTTAGAAGATGTCATGGAAATAGTTCAACCCTATGTTCTGAGCTTTGACATCTTCTTCTCTCTGTGTTTCCTCTCTCTTTTGCATTCAACAGAAATATGGTTCAAGTCTTTAAGATTATGCTAGGGCTTGCTCAGGTGACAAGTACAGTGGATTGTACAATGTAATAAACTGCTGCTGTTGAGCTTTGCAAATAGCAATCAGATGTTCCTGCCCCATATGGTTTGAAAGCACCTGCCCCAGAACAGATGGTTTAATCAGCATCTGATGTAGAGTTTCACTTCTCTGACTGCCATAAAAAAGTGACACAGTGTGTATTTCTCATGTGGAGACAAGCTTTGAAGCTGAAGGCTAGCCTACAATGCAGAGAAGCCCATGGCATATCAAAGGCACAGACTTGAAGGCAAGTGTTGTCTCATGAAATTCAAGTCAATTCAGGGTAACTCTGTCTGGAATATGCTGGAGGTATGTCTTGAGGCAGATGCCTGGCTGAATATTTGAACAGTGGCCTTGCAACCCCACAGAGTGAAGTTTTGACCTTGGAAAGTAAACCTCAAGTTTGCATACTCAAAGTTTTGTGACCTCACTATGGAATTGTCTATGCTGTATCCACACTGGACGTGTGGGATTCCTACAACTGGGAGTTCATGAAATAAGTGGTATTGGCAAAAAGCTATTTTCCATGAAGCAAAAATACTGATAAAATCCTGTGTCTCTATTAAAGCACTGACAAACTTCTGGCCAATCAGGCATTTCAGGACACATATGGTTGAAGCTTCAGACTTTAAGGCTCTCAGACTCATAACAGGTGATATTGTGACAGCTGCGACTTTCCAGTCCGGGCTCACCTCATCTTGTTTTAAGACAACCAGATATCTAAACAGAAAGATTAAACTGCAGGTGCCTTCCAACTGAAATATTCTATTTTATTCTGTTCTAGTCTATTCTTGTGCTACTTTTTCAGAAAACTGAGAGAACTGATGTTGTCTGAAGGGCTTTCAGATCCTAGATGGACTGCATCTTTCCTTGGAGGTGGCTATAAAGACTAAGTCCACTTGCCTCCCAGCTTGAGTGCCTGAGCTCAAAAAGTACCAAAAGGTTAGGTGTAATTTATCCAGGTTTTCAGATAAGGTTAATATACCAGTTTCCCTTCTATAGTAAGTCCTGTACAGTGTGTTGATGTAATTCTTTAACTACTGGGCCAGTGCTTCTCTATATTATTTAAGCTTAACATCTGTGCAATGTAAAGTTCTTTACTGCTCTAGTAGTTTAGTGTGAAATGTATTCAAACCATCCACATTTGGCATCTGTTGACTGAGACCATTTAAACTCATGACACTAAAGATCCTGCAAAACTGATGATGGTCAATGAATAATTAACAGTGATGTAGATCACATAAGACAGATCCATGTATTTCATCATAACAGAAACCAGCAGACATACACACTGCCATACAATGGACATGGGCCTTAAAATTATACTGAATTTGCCACAATGTTTTGCTGCAGAACTTTGCCAGTAGTAGGATTTTGACTACCATAGCAACATGTTTTAACTAGTATGGAAGTTTAATGGTTTGAGTAAACAATATTCCCTGTGTGGCAGAGTTTTGAGACTAAAAGCCTACATGGCTAAAATGTTGGATTGTTTATTATAAGTTTTCATGCAGTTAATTGGTTTGAGGTTCTGCTCAATTGAAATTCCTACATTTTTAGTTGAATAAGTGCTGGCACAAGGCCATGTTACGTAGATGACTAAAACAGATAGGAGAAACATGTCACGTGGTCTTAAAGGTATTTACTTGTTACTGGGTACTGTGTGGCAGTTGAAAAGAAGTTAAGTTTTGTCATACGTAGCTTCTTATTGGAAAGAACATAAAATATGGAAATCTGCGGGATAAACACTTTTCACCCTTAAAAATGTAAAACTAATTTGCATTGTATGAATATTCATTGTAAATTAAGATGGTACCCAACTGTAAGTAGTGTGAAATGGTGTCTAAAATGGCAGAACCATTTTAAAGGGAAAAAAAATAAAGTGAATGAACTAGCAGCTCAGGAAAACCTGATCAATGAAGAAACTGTAAGTGATATTTTCTCTGCACATTCATGGGCCACAGTATTAAACCCAGACCTACACTGGTTTTTAGTCTTTGATGAGAAAATTGACCCTAGCTACTTTCCATTGTTACTTATACTCTACTAATAGTTCTGTATCCAAACTGTAGNTATTATCCTTGCAAACCTCATTTCATCTGAAATTTAATAATAGCATCTATCAGAACGTATGATGCAAATATACATGTAGGATTTTTTTTCTGTAGTCCCCATTAACTGGAAATAACAGCCAAGTGACTAGTTCCATATAACACAGCTATAAAGTCTCCAAAGTTCCAGGGAAAAAAAAAAATTATTTGCCCAGGGGAAAAAAATAAGAATAAAACCACTAACAGCTTGATATCTCTTAACATTTTCATTTTTGTTCAACAACAACAACAACAAAAATTATAATCCATTCATAGTATTTCACCAGCACCTCTTTCTCTGGATTTATAATTATGCATATGTGTGTGTATANGAAGCAAAAATACTGATAAAATCCTGTGTCTCTATTAAAGCACTGACAAACTTCTGGCCAATCAGGCATTTCAGGACACATATGGTTGAAGCTTCAGACTTTAAGGCTCTCAGACTCATAACAGGTGATATTGTGACAGCTGCGACTTTCCAGTCCGGGCTCACCTCATCTTGTTTTAAGACAACCAGATATCTAAACAGAAAGATTAAACTGCAGGTGCCTTCCAACTGAAATATTCTATTTTATTCTGTTCTAGTCTATTCTTGTGCTACTTTTTCAGAAAACTGAGAGAACTGATGTTGTCTGAAGGGCTTTCAGATCCTAGATGGACTGCATCTTTCCTTGGAGGTGGCTATAAAGACTAAGTCCACTTGCCTCCCAGCTTGAGTGCCTGAGCTCAAAAAGTACCAAAAGGTTAGGTGTAATTTATCCAGGTTTTCAGATAAGGTTAATATACCAGTTTCCCTTCTATAGTAAGTCCTGTACAGTGTGTTGATGTAATTCTTTAACTACTGGGCCAGTGCTTCTCTATATTATTTAAGCTTAACATCTGTGCAATGTAAAGTTCTTTACTGCTCTAGTAGTTTAGTGTGAAATGTATTCAAACCATCCACATTTGGCATCTGTTGACTGAGACCATTTAAACTCATGACACTAAAGATCCTGCAAAACTGATGATGGTCAATGAATAATTAACAGTGATGTAGATCACATAAGACAGATCCATGTATTTCATCATAACAGAAACCAGCAGACATACACACTGCCATACAATGGACATGGGCCTTAAAATTATACTGAATTTGCCACAATGTTTTGCTGCAGAACTTTGCCAGTAGTAGGATTTTGACTACCATAGCAACATGTTTTAACTAGTATGGAAGTTTAATGGTTTGAGTAAACAATATTCCCTGTGTGGCAGAGTTTTGAGACTAAAAGCCTACATGGCTAAAATGTTGGATTGTTTATTATAAGTTTTCATGCAGTTAATTGGTTTGAGGTTCTGCTCAATTGAAATTCCTACATTTTTAGTTGAATAAGTGCTGGCACAAGGCCATGTTACGTAGATGACTAAAACAGATAGGAGAAACATGTCACGTGGTCTTAAAGGTATTTACTTGTTACTGGGTACTGTGTGGCAGTTGAAAAGAAGTTAAGTTTTGTCATACGTAGCTTCTTATTGGAAAGAACATAAAATATGGAAATCTGCGGGATAAACACTTTTCACCCTTAAAAATGTAAAACTAATTTGCATTGTATGAATATTCATTGTAAATTAAGATGGTACCCAACTGTAAGTAGTGTGAAATGGTGTCTAAAATGGCAGAACCATTTTAAAGGGAAAAAAAATAAAGTGAATGAACTAGCAGCTCAGGAAAACCTGATCAATGAAGAAACTGTAAGTGATATTTTCTCTGCACATTCATGGGCCACAGTATTAAACCCAGACCTACACTGGTTTTTAGTCTTTGATGAGAAAATTGACCCTAGCTACTTTCCATTGTTACTTATACTCTACTAATAGTTCTGTATCCAAACTGTAGGCAGCTCATCTTTTGCACAGGTCAGTTTCTTCACTCTAAATGGTGCCCAAATGAGGTCATGGCAGTAGTGACGTACAGTTTGTTCCTTTCCTACAGAGCTATGCTTGGTAAAATAATTCTGTATATATCAGGTTCTCAGAGGTGCTCCACATGCTATCCCCATTGCCTTCTTCCTCTTGCTGATGTCTCAGTCCTCAGTTCTTCACGCTGCTCAAAGCAACATTTGCCATGTTTCAGCTTTTTACAGAGGAGCAGAGTAGCAGACAGGATCCCAGATGCATGTTCACCACAAACAGATTCTTAGGCAAAGGTTATTTTGGTTTGATTCTTGCTTTGTTCACATCTTTTTGACCTCACTAATGAAGGCAAAGGTGGTCTCTTACTAGAAAACATAAAAACCTCTTGTCCCAGCTACCACACTGCANAATCCATTCATAGTATTTCACCAGCACCTCTTTCTCTGGATTTATAATTATGCATATGTGTGTGTATATACATATATATATGTACATGTGTGTGTGTGTGAGTGTATAAATAAAAAACCTTAGATTACATTTAATAGATTCAGGATAGAATCAATGATCTAGAAGAATGCAGTAGGGTAATGTTTCCAAGAAGTGATTACATCGTAAAAAGATATCTTTGATGCAATTGGATATTGGTCCAGAAGTTGTTTCCTTTCTTTTTAGTGATCTGAAAATGTAAGACCAGATGATCTCCATAAATGCTCCAATCTGTGTCTCTCTGATTTAATTAGTAGCAGTTCCTCCGTAAATAATGGTTGCATTTTGATGACTGAAGGGACGTTGTTTGTAAACACTGACACTATTCCCTGAACAGTACACAACACAAAATGAGCAATACAGAAATAGTGAGACTGGGTCAAAAAAGCTTCCTGTTCAGTCTGAAATTCTGTATACTGGTGGTTTCAGAGAGCTAAAACATGCAAGAGGCAGTTCTAAAAAGTTTAATAGGTAGATCCTGGCTCCCACTCAGAACTAAGGGGGTTTATATTGGGACTGGTTGGACAATCAGATTTCTAGCAAGGACAGCAGAGAAAAAATGTGTAAATTGGAGATAAAATGTACTTCTTGGTAATGAATGCATTTTAGCAGGCCCCCATGAGGTATGGAAATGCATTTATCTCCATTTTACAGATAGAAGCTGAGGAACAAAGAGAAGAAGTGACTTAGTCAAGGTCACACAAGATCCTTACAGCAATGGCGAATTCAGCCTTTGGTGCCAGGTTCCCCTGAAGTAGGGCTACCATTTGACTGAATTTCCCAGATATATTTACAAACAAACAAACAAACAATGAAGACTTTGTTCTGACAGAGTAATTGTTTGGAACAGGCTATTGGGTACGTGGAATGCTGGCCAAAACATCACTGTGGACACCCTAATCAATTTTATGAAGCTTGCACAATACAGATGTGCCTTGAAGGCACTTCTATTCAGTACACAAACATTACAAGATTGCGTGCACAGGTGCTGTAAGTCCAAAGACTTTCCAGATGTGCCAAGCTTTCTGCCAATCCATTTATCAACTATGCAGCACACACACAGGGAACGTGATGTATCCTGGAAGCTCTTGATTCTTTGTATACTCGTGGTGCTGTCAGCTTCAGAACGTGCCTTATGGCCAACATGTCCAAATTGCTTATCAGAATATAATCCCATGACATCCACTCACTCGGTTAGACCCCTTGAACTTCTTATACATTTCCTGGTTGATGCATAAATCCCAGATGAAAATATGCGGACCCCTCCCAATGTCACAGAGATATTCCCCTCCTTGATCCAAAATGGAAGACAAAAGCAATACTGAAATCTAAATGATGCCCACTTAACAAAGACATCATTTCTTTCTTTTGAGCATATTGTTATGATATTGCACAGACTGTGCAATCCCTGTTTACAGGCACAACCCTTGCTTGTGAACCTTCACAAAAGGTGCTGTAAGAAGCCAGGAATTTCTATGGAGTTTATAAAAAGTTCTCATGATTTGGACTTTGGTTTCCCTCCTCTAAGCATTAAATACCATTTTGCATTCACCATCTCAGAACTGCTTATAGTCATCTTTTGTTGTTCATAAATCTCACAGAGTCATTGTGTTTCTGATCCCTCATTTCTGAGTTTCATCTCATCAATAAACCTGTGGAAATGATGCCTGTATAACCAATAAGAATAAGACAGAAGTAGAAGCTGTGAAGCACAATTTCTGCTCTGTGAACAATTTGTTAGGTGTAGCCTAAAATATACTTCTGAGTACAAACACAGAGGCTACTTGATTAGAGCAAAAAAATAATTCATATTTTGAAGGAGAATAAATAAATAAATCAGCATAACCATCTGTGTTGTGTATATCAGAAGGATCTGAGAAGATACTTCTTCAAAGCTCTTCAGGATCATGCAGCTGCCAGACCTGTAACATTCAGTTTGACATGAACCAAGAAAGTCAGAGATAAATTCATAATAATTGGTAAAGAGATAGGCCATTGTGCCAACATGAAATAGTTCTGAAACTGGAGGTAACACTGTTAAATGATTTGCAAGACCTATTGGCAGTGAGGAGAAACCTGTCCACAGGACCAACATACTCCGTGTAATGTCTTCCTGGGGTGTCAGCTTTTTCTTTATCTTTTCATCTGCAAAGCACCTCCTTCACTCAGTTTACTGTAAAATTTTGCATGTAGAGAAATCCTGTAAGGTAATAATCATTGGCGTAATGTGGTGATTTCCATGCTAAGGGTTCCCTAAGGATTGTAAGGTCTGTATATCCCCACTGGAGATTGATTAGACACTATCTCAGAGATAAACAGCACAGAATAAGCATGAGAACAGCAGCTCCTGGACCCCAATATGAAACCTCTCACTGACACAGGGTGTAGTCTCCGCTTGCTGTGGGAAACTGTAGAAACTAATTCAAATTATAGAATGTGTTTATCGCTATTCTGTAACACTAGTTTAGTACTGATTTAAAAACAAACAAACAAACAAACAAACAAACAAATCTACTGAATAGAGAATCACTACCTGAATCTTCTGGTTATCCTTGAAAGATTCTTGGCTCAGGCCTAATCCTTGCACTGCTCAGTAACTGTCGCTAATAATCTTTTGGTACAACATTTTGGGTTTTGCGGCTTTCCATTTCCATTATCTTACTCATATGCAATATACTTACTTTCCAGTGTCACAACTTTTCTTTGTCAGGGTTATAGGTTTTCCTATGCAAGTTCATTTTTAAAATCAACATTTTTTAAGTAGACTTCAAAAATAGATTTAGTATGTTTCTCTCAAGAAAGAATTTTGTACAGAAAATAAAGTAAAAGGAATTTGGGTTAAAAATTAATTAGAATAGCTGACTAACACAAACTGATTAATTTTACCAGTTATACTGCAACTGTAGTAAGGGCAGTATATTTTCAGGGGCATTTGTTAGATTTTTACTTTTTAAATTTTGTGAGTTACCTTGAACCAGGAAAAATCGCAAATCCTTGAAAATACCTGTGAGGAGGAAAAAAGATATTTCCTGTAAGCCCATTGTTGTATTGGATGCGTCATGCAAAAGAACCCCTCAGTAATGGGTATGTAGGTGATACAAAGTAGATAAAATTTCCTAATTTTTATTATTATGGTTAAGAGATTGTGGTAATTTTACATTGCATATGTGATGTACAATTTGTAAATTCTTTGTCAGTTTTAGAGCACTATTCACTTGACCCACTGAGGTGAATCATGGCTCTATGGTAGCCTAAGCTGCATACTTATGACCTGAGTGTACTAAAGATGCAAGGACATTCTGCTGTGGGGAATGTATTAATGCTTTGCCATTTAACTCAAAATCACAATTCATTTCCTCTTATAATTTGTATGAATAGTTCTTAATTGCATCACCTTTTTTAAAACATTCCCCAGCAGTGACAATAGAAAGGTCTACTAGTCATCCAAACTCTCTGCAGCATTGCTCTGAACCATCTGAAGATCATTAATGTGCTAATCACAAAAGGAAGGAGAGAAATTTGCAGAACTTTATGAGCGGTTAATGCAAAGTTAGAACCCAGGATGTCATTTTTAAATAGGAGCAAAAAATGCCTAATATGCATAACTTCTTGTATCATACAGGGAGAATAGCATGACTGACCAGACTGGCCACCAGCCAGTAGCACAAAAGTATCACTCTTGGCAGGTGGATTCACTCATGCTGCATATGTGACACATCTTACTGATGGATTGTAGAAAACTACTGATACAATGTCGGAGGTGACTTGTTTCATCTTCGCTAAGGTCAAGGTTGGTTCAAGCTCCATATGGCTCAGGACCTGGACCAAAGCCCAGTGAAGTTAATATGACCATTTCCATCGACTTTGATAGGTTTTGAATCAGGCAGTGTAGATAGGAGTAGTTGCTGGAATTCAATCAGGGAAGAAAATGGGAGTAGAAAAATGAAGGAATGCGTGAAAATCTGAAGAACCCTCACAAGTTCCATCTGCGGTCAAGTTTGCCCCTTTGACAAATGAAACTCCGCAATGCTAAATGTCTCAAGTTTAGATCAGCAGCAAATGGTTAAAATGTTTTGTAAACTCAGATTATTATCAACAATCTATTTTTATCAGAATATTTTATATTGATTTCACAGAAGAAAATTACTATCACATTGTGAGAAATAAATCCAAATGGTGACAATACATGATGAGACATCCTTCACCAAGCCCAGAAATGCTCAGGTGTTTCCAGGCTTACTCAAAGTTGAATTCCCTTGAATTGTTCATTTCAAAGCAGCAGGAAAGAGAAAGCTCATTCACAGTAGCTATTTGAAGAAGAGTGAGAGGCTGAATGCAGACTACTCTATTAAAATTTCCTGGAGTTTAAGTGCCATTGCTTCAGAGACAAAGATGCCATACTTGTGTGTGGGTAACAGCATATTCTGTTTATAATGAGATACGCCACTTAAAGAAGACGTCCTTAAGCAGCTGAGTGAGCCAAGGTATCAAATGGACAATTAGTTGGTTTCATTCTCTCACAAAGTATTTAAGTGGTTGATAAGTGACAAATATAAAGAGGGAAAAGAGGTGCTCCAAAGTAGGAACTGAAGGGAAAGAAAATGGAATTTAAGGCAATTGTCTTCATGTTACACCGTGTTATTGGCATTATCTGGAAAGGTTTGCCAAAAAGAAACAAAACCCCAAACAAACCCCTATAATGTGTTTATTAAGAAAACACAGATATGGAAGCAAAAGAGAATGGCTCTCTCACAGCAGTGATGTCTATTCTGAGAGGATGTGGGAGGCATCACTAGCATTATTATGAAGAGCACATCCCTGGAGTAGACTTGTTCTGTTTTATCTCATCCAACCATATACATGCACATAAATAAGGAATTTTCTAGGATGTGACCTGGAAAAACACATTAGATATCTAAGAGGTACATTAGAAAGGAACATCAGTTTAACTGTGTGTGGGAAGAACTGCTCATATGATTGCATTCTTCCTGTTTGGCATTTGGTAGAGAAATCAGAAATCACAGTAAATAAATCTGAAAGTTCCCTCCCTTCCCCAAATGCCTTCTCGGGTCATGTGTTACAATAAATAACACAGTTGGTCCTGGAAGTGCTTATACAGTATGCCCTTAAAAATCTCCGGAAAGAGAAATTCCTGCAATGTTTCCAGACAAACCCAGCTCAAAATCCACCTGAGACTTTATCAACACTAAGTATTCCTGAAGATTTTCATGTATCCCCTTGAAAACGTTCCTGTTTCTATATTATTTTTTCCCTTCAGCGTGAACTACTGCCTCCACAGTCACTCTGATGCCCATGGTTGTACAGTTGTTTGATTACCAACCATGAAATTTTGCATTGAAAAATTCTCCATTTTCATTCAGTTTTTTAATGGAAATATGAAATATTTCTCAATCCAGGTTGTTTCATAGTGTCATATGAAACAACATCGAAAGACTTACTTTAACCAAGAATCTTAGCTCTGTCATTCCAGAATAGTTTAGGCACTGAAAGTCTAGGAAATGCCTTTGCACTTTCTACTGGCTCTTTGCATAAGAATGCACTTATCCAGAGCATTAGATGCTGTGATAGAGGAGGAATATAGAAATTGTATTTTCCTGGAAGTGCAAGAAACTTGCAGGTCTTGTGATATATTCTTTCTCTTCCAGAAAACCAATGAACCAAACCAAAACTGAAACCAGAACAACAAAAAAACAACCTAAAACCAAAGACCCATAAAGATGTCCCAAAGACAACAGGCTTTTCCTTAGAGTGTATGGTAGCTCTTAATTTTTCTGTATTTGCTTATAAATGAGTGTTTTTATTTATGACTGCCTATGAATAAACATTCTTTTTCACCTTTGTGGTTGCCATTATGGGGAAAAAAAGAAAAAAAAAAAAGAAAAGGAAGATTTTTTTTTTTTTTTTGAATGATGACACAATGTTTTAGAGAAAGTTAAGATACTTCTAGATTCTGATCGGTGAGCTTTCAAAAATGGAAGCACTCTGTGTAGCTGCAATAATTACCCTGCTTTCTTCCTGCTTAGAGGAACGGGGAAGTAATTTAATTCTCATCAATAGCAGAAGCAAGTAATAAGTCTTCTACTTCAATATGTAGAGCAGGTGGAGAGAATAAAAAATTCTACCCAGAGTGAATCCAGCGGGTAACATACTGTGTTGGGTCTGCACGGCAAGGTTTTGGTAGCAGAGGGGGGGGAGAGCTACAGGGGTGGCTTCTGCGAGAAGCTTCTAGAAGCTTCCCCTGTGTCTGACGGTGCCAATGCCAGCCGGCTCCAAGACGGACCCACCGCTGGCCACGGTGAGCCCATCAGTACCTCTGTGATAACATATTTAAGAAGGAAAAAACAGTTAAGGAGAGCTTTTACAGCCAGAGAGAGGCAAGAGAAGATGTAAGAAACTGTAGACACCCAGGTCACTGCAGAAGGAGGGGCAGGAGGTGCTCCAGGCACCAGAGCAGAGATCCCCCTCCAGCCCGTGGTGAAGACCATGGNCATTTGAAGCCAGAAGCGAAGTTGAGCCCGAGAGTATGGGAGGGGTGGGTGGAGGTGTTTTAAAATTTGATTTTATTTCTCATTGCTCTACTCCAATTTGTTTGGTAATAAATTAGATTAATTTTCTCTCTAACCTCAGTCTGTTTTGCCTGTGATGATAATTGGTGAGTGATCTCTCCCTGTCCTTACTCAACCCACAAACCTTTCATTACACCTTTTTCTCCCCTGTCCAGAGAAGGAGGGGAGTGATAGAACAGCTTTGGTGGGCACCTGACCCACCACATATGCCTGTGCTAAAACTGAAATTCAAGGAGCTTGTAAGGGACCACAGTGTGTGCCCATAGTGCAAGCAATACTACCCAAATTAGAATCTGGCCCTTCTTATTAAAGGCACCCTCTGCTATTGAAAAGAGGTACTGCTTCAGTGTGTCAGAAACATAATATCAAAAGGAAGCGTTAATGTAGTACTAAGTGTTTTTATGCTATTAAAGTGCTAGTCAAGTGGGAAAAGTAAACTGTAGTGCACTGAATGATCAAGGAAACTTTTCTGGAGAATATTATACACTCCTGACAGCCCCAATGTGATAAGTATATCAAGATTTAGTGTCCATTTATTAGTTTCTCAGTGCAGGAGAACTCTGTGGCTGCCAAACCTGAATCATTACCCTCATTTTTCATTATATAATCAGTATGAAAATGGTGACTACCTGGATATTTTCCTGGACATGAGGTGTTCTAAGTAAGTTCAGCTAGATCACAATTATTGCATCATTCACTGATTATCATTCTGACTAATGTCTCTTCTTTATTTTCATTCCCTGTACTGAAACAATGCATATGTCACTGAGTAATTATGTCTAGTGCCTGCTTCTGAATTATGCCCTTGACAAACACATACCTGTGTCATTGCTACTCTAGCTTTACCTGTTCCTTGAACCCTTTCCCTCAAAAGCAAATAAATTAACACCTGATGATGTTTAACCAGGCTCAGGGTCAAAAAATGAGAATATTCCCCTTATTCTCTGCTACATGCAAATCTCTTGCCACTAGTATTTGTATTGACTACTATATTCTCCCCTCAAAGAACCTGAGAGGCATGGTTGTTGGGTTGTGTTTGGATGTATTCAGAGTCTGCTTCCTTCAGCTTGAATGATGGGAGTGTTGATGTGAAAGTCTTCCACATAATATGAAGCTGTCTCATCTGGCAATTCATACAATCAGCCTTTCTGCTCATGTATGTGCCACCATTTTGAAGGTCTAAGGTCAGCATTCCCATTTCCTATGTCTAAGTTAATAGATATATAAGGCACAAAGGACTTGATTTTCATTTGAATCTGAAAATAAACTATTCCTGCAAATTTGAATATTAAAGAGCATCCAAAGCCATTATTAAGAACTCACATCTGCAGTTTAATGAAGCAACTATTTTAGCAGCACATGGTGTTAACCCTCCCGGTAACACCTATCCTCCATTGGTGGCATTTGCCAATATCTCAATGGATTATACCTGCACACATTCATTGCCACTCTGACCAACTGATCTGTAATAAATCACCAGAGTAGAGGAAATCAGCAAAATCTTTTGCTAGGAAACATAAAATACATGAATATTCCTCCCATTATAGAATACCTTGCTGAAAAACGTTCAAGCTTACAGAGTGAGTCAGGAGATTGTGAAGTTCTTCACTGTCATCCCACCCTAATCATGACCATTTCCTTTTGATCCAAAAATCATACCTTTTCTACTTATTATACCGAAAAGATGACATTTTACTGTTCGGGCAAGCAACTGCAACAGAATTTGATCTCCAGTTCAAATATTTGGGCTGCAGAAATGCTAGTTATAACTGTGACCTTCTTGGCAAAATAACAAAAAGCTATGATGAGTCTTGACTGTCAGATGCTAAATTTCATCTACCGTTTACATTCAAAGACATGCTTCCCTTGGGTTACATTTTAATGTTGCCATAAGCAACTTGTGGATACTAGCCAGTGGTTCAAAGTTAGTCTCCAAAATTTTCCTGGAGGAGTTACAGATACAAGAAGGAAATAGCAAGTCTTATTAGGCATATGCAAAATAACAACCAAGTTGTTTCCTCCCCTTCAGTCCCCACATTCATCCATCTCTAATGACCTTTTTTGTTTCAGACTTCAGTCCCAGCTGTTGGTTTATCTGCACTCCTAATGAGCTGTGCTTTCCTTCACCTGACATCTTTTTTTCCTTTAACAAGGAAGTGGAGTCACCTAAAGGTGCGTTCCTATGTATCATTGTACACTTGTTTTAATATTTTAATTAAAACAAGGAGACTGACAAGATTGAGCAAGTGACCTGGTAGAGTCAAGTTAAAATCTTTGCTGAAATGAATGCCACCTGAAGATACCTCACAGAGAAATTAGAAGTTACAAGTAACAGGTTTGGCATGTGTTTTCCTGCCAGAAAGATAGTGGGGGATCCCTTAGTGAAGTAATTAACCCAGCAGATCTGCCCCTCCTTGTATTTTGGAAACTCTTTTCTATGAAGAGAATAGTGTGGCATTCCAAAAAAAACAGGGGGAAGAAAAAAAAAGGAAGAAAGGAAGAAAGAGAAACTATTTCAGAGAAAGTCAATATACATACTGTTCTGAGATTTGTCCTATTTCAAGTTTACACAAAAAAAAAAAAAAAAAGTAATTCTAAAGTGATACATATCTCAAAATGGGGAAAAGTCCTTCATAAAGATCTAATCACTTACTGGAGTTTACTGGAAGTGATTATCCCTTCCTAAAAGTCAAACCCAGTGTTTTTGGCATTCATACACTTTCACAAATGTCACCATAAAGAAGATAATGGAGATTCTGTCTGGGCTTTAGGGATACTAGGATTTCTGATAAACTCATCTTGCTTTCTTTGAGTTATGTATGGGCAGTGATAGTGGCTCCCAGCTGACTTTTTACTCATAAATATTGGATTTCCTTCTCTGTCCATGGCTCATTTAGACCAGCCTCAAATGATTTCATGGGACTGTGTAGTGTTAGAAACCTCTTCCACAGCTTGATGCCGCAGCCTGATGTATCTGGGTAGAGTTCAAAAGCCAGCATGACACGTAAGCACAGCTCAAGGAGCAGGTTCCTCTGTGGCACTGGGCTTCGCTCTCCATAAAGACATTGCTTTGGTTCCCATAAAAGAAAAGATGCATTGCAAATGCATGCCCTAAGAAATACTGAAACCAATATTGAATGCACTTCTGGAAACTTGATATTTTCATCACATGCCATCTAAGCTAATACACTGCACTGTTTACAGTTCTCTACTACAATATATTTTGAAACGATTACCTTGCTCTGAGTCATTTGTGTCATAATGCTCTCCATAGGTGCCCATAAAATGAAAATGTAAGCCTCTTTTATTGGTGGCACTGCATCTTAATTGAAAATATTAAAGGCTATTGCTCTCCTACTGGGTTTTTTTACTCTTTTTTGGTTTTTTTCTTTCTTTTCTTTTTCTTTTTTTTCTTTCTCCCTCTCTGTTTAATTGGCTAATCATATGATTTCTTTTAATGGAATAATCATGAAAGAAAATATGAAGCTAATTTAAATTCAAACAGGATTTGGTGATATTTAAGTGATTATCCCAAAGTAGCAGAGGGTGCATGAGGCAATAAACATCTGCTACTTTCATGACCATTGGCCTCACTGTTTATAAGCTTGGGAGATATTTATTTTCAAGAGACATGTTTCTCTTTGAGTTATATTGTATTCTCTCCGCCTCTCCCCCTCCCACCCCCCAAGCCCTTGTTTTATAGTAATTTCTTCCCTTATAAAAATTTAAATTTATCTGCAAGGTTTTTTTGTCCTTTCATCCCCTCTGCCCCCACGTCCTTTCACATTAACAACAGATTGAAATTCAGGCAAATGAGAAGGCTTTTCCAAGAAGTCTGTCAGTCAGTAGGGATAGGTGACTTAGCTGTTTCTCTACTTATGAACTGTGTGGACTACTCCAGGTTTATGGGCTGAGGAAGTTAATATAATTCTATATTGCAGATGGTTCCTTGTCCAGTTGCCATTCAATTGTATTTGTTGTATGTACTTGCCGAGTAAGGCTGTAAACTTTTCTTTTTCTCTTTTCCTCACATGCAATAAGGACTAAGAGTGAAGTTGAAGAACTAGTTGTAATTGAAAGTTACAGGTAGTTTTCTGGTTTTGTCTTTGTAGTGAAGGAAATAGAAGAACAAAATGAAGCAGACTGCATTTTGAGATGTTTGGAGAAGAATTTAGCTAAGGTGACAAGAAGACAGCTGTGGGTAGAAAGCTGAGGCAAAGCAGTATTTGTAGGAAGGGGCAATATCCATTATTTCAGCAACTTGTGTAGTACATGTTGCTTTCGACACAAATATTTCTTCAGATGTGAAAGAGAATAAGACAGTTTCAAAGTCAATATCTTTCAAAACTTAAAGGTTTGATTTAGGTGCTTCTCTAGGTACTCTACATTTAAAGGAAGCGTATATTACTTTTAGTATATTTTCCATAGTGGTATTGAGATGCCATTGTGGCAGCAAGCTACTGGTTAGCTTATGGTTTCACAGAGTGTGTTTGAGGGAACTTCATTCCTAGGATTGCAATAGTTTCCAAGAATCACCTATTGGGAGTGAATATCCACAGTTTTATAATCGTAAATGTAAAGGGTCTGTATAAATAACAGATTCAGTCTTCTAGTTTCTACATATAAAGACTATGGAGGGTGCTGTGGCTCCTTTCTGTCAAAGTCCCTATCAGTTCAACATCATTTAGTTACCTTTGCATATAATTTCAGTCAAGAATCAATAATGTTTCCATGGTTTTTCTCTTTTTACATTTTGTATGCAATCTATAGTATTATTTATATTTTATTTTTTGTATGCAATTTATGGCATGCTATATTAAGTATACACAATCCAGGTTTCTTAATTTTTCATCCCTGGGAAGGCATTGCAGCCACCTATACTGCAGAGTAAATTTATCATGCAAAGAAAGAATCTTACAGTGTTCAGAAAGAAGTCAATTTTCCTTTTCCCGTATTTAGGAAAATGAATGTAGGCAGCTCTGTTATGACCTATGGTAAATTTAACTGAGTAAATATGTATCCTATAGGAATACTGTGAACTTCCAGCTAATTGGAACATATTGGTGAGTCAAGGCCCAGAATGTCAGGTTTCCATCACTCATGAGTTTCCTAACTTTTTCATTATTAGAGAAGAGCTGGATACCAGAATCACAACAGTTGAAATCTGTAGGCAACTTTTTAAACAGAGATCTGTACGAATTGAAAATATCTGAAGTAAAATGATATGTGTGAGATTCAGGTTTCCAGTTTCAGATAACTTAAAAAAGAAAAATAATTATAAATAGTCTTTCAAGTTTTTTTTTTAGTTAACTTCATATGTTTGGGTTTTTTGTTTTGTTTTGGTTTGTTTGGTTTGGTTTTGATGGTTTGGTTTTCTTTTTTTTTGTTTGTTTGTTTTTTGTTTTGGTTTGGTTTGTTTTGGTTTGTTTTGGTTTTGGTTTTTTTTTTTTTTTTTTTTTAGAAATAGAAACAAAGCAATAGTTCTTTACCTTCTCAAACACTGAAAATCAAATAAAATAATTTATTCATTTATTTAGAATTGACTAAAGTGAAAAATATTCTTAAAGTGTTATTGCAATATTCTCTATGAGTTTTACTGCTTCTATACTCAAATGATATTAAGTCTGAAAAACTGAAAAGCTGCTTAGTGCTGTAAGTGAGAAAATACAGAAATGGGAGTTTCATTTATTGACAGTACTGTAGATGGGCAGACCAACAAGTAGAGGGATGCGTCATGATGTGCTTGGCATTTTGCATGGAAATTGTATGGTCTAATTCTTACCTCCAAAAAAAAAAAGATTAAAATGCAGATAACTAATCCAAATGAAGAGAATATTATTAATTGTAATTTGCAGACTGGGAGAGCAAAGGCAGGGATCACATCCTTTAAAGTTACAAGAGTCACTGGGGTATCCTGGATTTAGAGACCTGAGCACGGTAGAAAGTGATTTGAACTGATCACTCCAGATTTTACCATAAGAATGAGTTATTTTTCCTCTCCAAAAATTATCTTGGAGCATGTAATTAGTATAATTTCATTTTATAAAAAGAGACAAACCTAAATTATGAAATTCACCTCCAGATTAGATTTGGAATGTGAGGTTTTCTGACAGATGGAGAAATTAGGAAGCCAAAGTAATAATATTCCTTCCCATCTTTTCCAGACAACTTCACTTTCTGCTGCTTTCTGTCAGTTAAGTTTAGTGTGATGCTTATGCAAAAGATTATCAGTACAAATAAAATTTTGTTATATAATATCACCATAGGTTTAATAACCATCCACACATCACAGAACACTGAGCCATAGGCTGACATTATGAGATGAATTTTGGGGGGAATTTGTTTATTTTTTTTGTTCGTGAGTTGTTTTATTTATTTATTTATTTGTTATTATTTTTATGAGAACAAAACTTCTCAGGGCAGAATACCTTTCCGTATAAACTGAACAGCAATTATTTCGCCCCACAAATTTCCAACAGACTGAAATAGAATGTGCATTTGCAAAAGGGGAAAAAAAAAAAAAAGACATATTTTACCTCCACTTACATGTAGCTCATGCAAACCTGAACTGCAGCTCCAGGGCACAACTCAAGATTTGATATTAAAGTGTTTCATTTGCAACCAATTATGCTCAGGATTAGATTCCACTGCTGCCTTACTTAACAGTATAGTACCTTGATTTCAAACAACCTTGTATAGGTTGGTTGGTTGGTTTTTTTCCCCTGTCCTCTCTCTTTTTCTCCCCTTTTCCTGTCCCTTAGAACCATCTCCGCCTTCATCAAAAAAATTTCATTTGTACTTATGAAAGCATTACAGCCGGTAAGCGGAGAGTACAGAATAAGCTTAACCATTGTAGCCTTTTTCCCATCTGAATTTCACGAATCTTGTATCTCACCATGGTGTAAGGTCTCTGATTACATCAACCTCTCCAAATTATGCTGAAATGGAGGCCATTCAATTTGCTACAATCAGTAACTTTCGAAAGAGCCCTGCATAATTGATTTCACAGTAATATAGGCATAGGTGAATGAGTTCCTCAGCCTCGTTTATACAATGTTTTCTTTCATTCCAAAGTGCAGTATTCAATAGAAATCACATTTTTTCCCAACAGTTGGCAGGTAAGGCTTTTGGCATATACAAAGTTGTGAGAAAGAAGGAGAGAGCAGGGGGAAAAAAAATAGTGTAGAAACATGAAAATTGAAATTAATGCCCTGGGTGAAATACTAAATGCAGACAAGCCTTGGGTGAAATGATTGCTCTTTTCTATGTGTCTGGCTGGGATGGGGAATGAAGGATTCATACTGGATACAAAAACCTGTTGAAAGTTAAATGCAGTCCCCGAGTGTAAATTGTTGAGCGGGTAGGAGAGTGGATTTCCAAGCTGATCATTCATCTAAGGCTGAAAATGTGTGGCTGGGTTCATGACCTACGGACACCTGGTTTGTGCTGGAGGTAGGGAAACAACTTTGGAAGCGGAGTAAACACTGCACCCATGAACAATTAAAATGCGCAGCTGCCTTAACACTAACACGTTACACCACCTCTGCCGGTTTCTCCCCCTGCAGAAAGCCAGTCACACTGGCTATTGCTCAGTGGACCGATTACTTAAGCTCCCAAGATCCTGTTACCACTTTATAGACCTACAGTTGAAATCTCATGAATGATGCATCACCGTGCGTATAGGATTGCATGAGTGCTTCCTGCTGGGAAAGAAATACGGGTAACAGTGAAAAAAAAAAATAAAAAAATTAGATAGATAAATAAATAGATAAACTCAGGTAGCAAATATGAAGCATTAAAGTATTGGGGCATGGCCAACAGTTTAAGCTATCGAGGGGAAAAAAAAAAAAAAAAAAAAAAA